>APFE030731619.1:0-27508 GCA_000404065.3 Pinus taeda | reverse complement strand
CCCTCTCCCGACCTGGTAGGGCTAGCTACCAGGTTAAGCGTGGTTTATGGTTATCCTAGGATTGCCTCCCTTCATCCTGAGGTTGATCTAGGCTCTAACAATAGTCATGTATGGATCTCGTCATGTTTTGGTTAACCATTTCATGTACAATGAATATATGGCTAATGGAATTATGGCAATGAGGAAACAATTCTTCTTAGTGATTCTAAGATAAGTCAGAGACCCCTATGCTTAGATCTATTGTTTATGTAGGATGCATATTTATGACATGTTTGATGAAATTATTGTAATGGCTAGTAGGGGTGCATTCAAGTCATTTTTTAAGTATTTGCATAAATATCATTGTTTCGTTGTTATTTTTCATTTCTAGAAGTTTCTTGGAGTTCTAGGAAATGTCCTAAGTCCTAGTCCTGAAAAAGTGGTACAGAATCTGAAGTCACCAACATAGAACTACATGGAAAAGTCCCTAGTCATATGCATGACTTGTTGTGAGAGTGATTAGAGGTTCAAATTCACATGCATGCCAATTTCAAGATAGTGACTAAGGGTTTAATGCAGCAAAATGTTAGTTTGTCTCAGGGGATGGACACCTGGATGGGTTGGATGGCTCACGAGGTTTTTACTGCATGTGTAGAAGGTCAGGTTAGTTGTGTTCCATCGATTCCACTTCCTTAAAGGATATATAATGAGTTGAATAATATCATAGTAACTCTTCATCACGTGTTGACCCTGATTGGTTGATTACATGATTAGATGTAGGAGGTGGGTGTGATAGAGTGGTATCATAACATGGTTCTGTTCTCCTTGTGCAATGTATGGTTTATGTTTCCCTTGGATGAAGGTGTTGTCACATGTACATGGTAGTTGCATATAGGTCCTTATGATTTTGGTCTATGTGCTTGTTGTGTATGCCTGGAATTGGTAGTGATTTTAGTGGGGTCCCCATGTGAAAGTTGATGGTACTATTGCTGAATGCATTTGTTATGAATGTATGTTGGTCATGTATCAGTTATGTGTGTTAGTGTCTATATATTGTTATGCATACATTGGCTGGATGATGTTGGTTGTGCATGAAGTCATGGTATGTAGTAAGAATATGTATCCATTGATAACTGGACAATGGCTAAAAATATGCTTATATGTTGATATAATTATGTTTATATATGGATTATGCTAATTTAGTTGGTATTGTAGACAAGACATCCTCCCTAAACTATACTAAGGTACGCTTGCTTTTTATGGTTTGGTTTCGCTGACATAATACACCTTGCAAGAAGAAGAGATCAAAGGTGACTTGGAATATGGTAGGCTATAGAGATTCTCCCTATGAATCAGGTGAGTAGCATGGTTTTCACACTCTTCTAACTTTATAGATCCATTGAGGAGTTTAAAAGAAGAAATAAGGAGTTGCAAAGAAGATAATGATAGAATCATATAGGCTCATGAGAAATAAGCAGAAGTTAATGTAGTACTTATTCAAAGATTGTTGATTTGTAGAGACAGGGACCACTTTATATCATCTATGGATAGGAGGATAAGAATAATTGGCCTTATGGAAATCGACCGCATAATTGGCACAGATCAAATAGATATGACACAGTCAGGGATGGTAGGTTCTTGGATACTCTGGATAGGACGAGTGATAGACAAAGCTACTATCCTAGTTCTGGTTCTGATAGATATCATGGTCAACATGATTATCATCCTTATGGGAAGAGTGATATGGGATATTTTTCAGATGAGTTCAAGAAAGAAAATCCACCCACATGGGAAATCAATAAAACACATGATGCAAAAGCATGTTGTTTTGAATTAATAAGTTCTTTAGATTACAAGATTACTGAGAGAACATGAAGGCTAGGATAGCTACATTCAATCTTAAAGGTTAATCAAATATCTAGTGGGAACATGTAAAGAGTGTTAGAGAGATTTATGAGGAGGATTTTACTTGGAGTGAATTCGAGATATTATTTAAGAAGAAGTATCTATCAGATAGGTACTATGACGATAGGGAAATAGAGTCTTATCAGGGAAACGTGGGCTCTATGATCAATGAGGAGTACACTAGCATATTTATGGAGTTGTTGAGATATGTGCCTTACCTCAAGGAGGAGAAGGCCAAGATTCAAAGATTCATCAGTGGGTTTCTAATAGCATTCAAAGAGAGGATTGAGTTTGATGAGCCTAGATCATTGGAAGAGGCCATCTCGAAGTTGAAACATTGTTATGAGCAATGAAAGCATATATCTGAGACTAAACTGAATTGGAAAGGTAATGCATGGAATAAAGGGAAATGTGACAAGAAGAAACCAAGGCCTCTGGACACAAGTAACAGAGAGAATGTAGTACCACACAAGAAGTTCAATGCATATGAAAAGGGGTAGGGATTTTAGTTTGAGGAGTAGAAAAAAGGTGAAATTTGGAGACATATAGAGTGTTGGAATTATGGAAAAAAGAATCATAGGAGGGATTGCCCACATCATCAGGGTGATAAACTACAAATCTACAGTGCTAAGGAAGAGCAAAAAGTGGGATATGTTGGACAAAGTGTTCCTCGTATCTATGAAGTGTTAGATAATAGGAAGGAAGATCACCAAGTGTCTATTATTGAGATGGATAGTAAGATTGGTGATCAATTTGTTTCTATTTTGATTGACCCTGAATGTAATTATGGTTATGTTAATCCTGACCTAGTGGATAAGAGTAGTTTGAATAAAAAAGTATATGTAGAATACTGGTTAGTTCATTTGGCTACAAGTAAAAAGAATTGAATTCATAATTAGGTAAAATCTTTTGCATTTGAGTTTGAATGATATGTTTACATCACCACATTTGAATGTATTGTTGTCGGGTTTGTATAACATGCTTTTGGGCATCGAATGGTTGTATCTCCATAGGACCAAAGTGGATTGTTATTGGAAATCTATTGGGTGCTTGGATGATAACTGAGAACATAGAGGCTTCTAGGGTAAGAACAAGGTAACATCAGTTAGAATGGTGATAACTATGTAGGTGAAGCATAGTCACAAAAAAGGGTGTGCTTTATTTGTAGTATGTATTTCTAGCGACGAACGTAGGGAAGTTGAGGAGGAAATGTTTTGAGCAGGTACCCATTTTTACAATAGTTTCAAGATGAATTTTCTATAGGTATTTCAAAGTTTCTACCTCACAAGGAAATGGATTTTTCTATTTAGTTGGTACTAGGGGAATTACCGATATAAAAAGAACCATATCGGATGAACACACCAAAGTTAGTAGAGCCGAAGTTGCAGTTGATTAAAATTCTTGACAAGGGATACGTTAGGCCAAGTGTGTCACCATAGGGCGCACCAGTATTCTTTTTGAAGAAAAAGGATGGTACTCTCAGGTTATGCATTGATTACACGAAGTTTAACAAGGTGACAATTAAGAACATGTATCCATTGCGGAGGATTGATGATTTGTTCGATAAATTGAATGGACCAACAATGTTCTAGAATATTGACCTAAGATCATGATATCATCAAGTATGCATTAAAGAAGATGATATTCATAACACAAATTTATGGACTAGGTAAGGACATTATGATTTCATTGTAGTTCCATTTGGTTTAACTAATACTCCAACTACTTTTATGTGCTTGATGAATAGAGTGTTGTGTCCTTATCTGGACAAGTTTATTATTGTATACATTGATGATATATTGATATATTCTAAGAATGAGGAGTATCAAGGTGAACACTTAGCAATAGTGTTAGATTTCTAAGAGAGCATCAGTTTTATGATAAGCTTAGAAAATAAAGTTTCTTCTAGACATAGGTATATTACTTGGGGCATGTTGTTTCCAAGGAAGGCATAGTAGTGGATCCAGAGAAGATAAGGGTTATCATGGAATGGGAAGCTACTAGGAATGTGGATGAGGTAAGATATTTTATGGGGTTAGCAGGTCACTATAGGTGTTTTGTCAAGAAATTTTCTTGCATTGCATATCCTATCATCTCATTGCAGTGAAAATGTAAGAACTTTTAATGGACATAAGAATGTAAAACAAGTTTTGGCAGTTGAAATAGTTATTGACAAATGCTCCAGTGCTAAAGATTGCATATCTAGACAAACATTTTTGTGTATGCACATATGCTGGAAATAGAGGACTTGGTGGAGTTCTTATGTGGGAAGGATGTGTAGTTTGTTATGAATCACAACAGCTAAATGACCATGAGTAGAATTATCTGACACATGATCTTGAGCTGGAAATGACCATCCATTCATTGAAGATGTGGAGGCACTATCTTCTTGGCAGGAGCTTTGTGTTAACAATTGATTACTGGGTTGAGGTATATATTTGAGAAACCAAATTTGAATGCCAAGTAAGGTAGATGGTCAGCCATGATCAACAAGTTCACCTTTGAGATCAAGTAAATTAAAGATAAAGAGAACATGTTGCATATGTTCTTAGCAGGCAGATAGAGGTGAACCACATAATTACTATGAGTTCTTATGGGACAAATTTAGAAGCTTGGATATTATAGGAAGGTTAGTAGGATGACAAGTACATGGAAATCAAGCGCAAGTTACAGCAGAGTACAAGTACATAAATAGGTGTAGGTATGGGTATAGGTAGGGGTACAGGTGCACAAGATGTTAAGTATTGTCTCACAGTAGATGGATTGGTTAGATTTAGGGACAGGATATATGTGCTAGATGATAGAGATCTCAAGAAGCTTACCTTAAGGAGTTTCAGACGAAATTTTTTAGGTCACCCACGATATTAGAAGACATTAATAACAGTGAAGAAGTTCTACCACTATCTGAACTTGAAGAAACAATTTGAAGAGTTTGTGGTGAGATGCTTGGATTTTCAATAGGTAGAGGTAGAGTGTAAGCATTTAGGTGGGTTTCCATAGCTGATCTTGATTCCAGAGTGGAAATGGGAGGTCATTTCCATGGAATTCATCATACGTTTTTTGAGGATATCTAGACAATGTAACTCAATTATGGTTGTGGTTGATAGGTTTATGAAGGTAGTGCATTTTATTCCAGTTAATTATAATTATTCAGCCAACAATATAGCACATGTTTTCATTAGGGATGTGGTGAGGTTACATGGTGTCCTGATGAAGACTGTGTTAGGCAGGGATGCTAAGTTTATTGGAAGGAGTTATTTGTAGGTTTGGGAACAAGGTTGGCCTTCAACACAACTTGTCATCGATAGACAGATGGAAAAATAGAGAGGGTCAACAAGATATTGGAGGATAGGTTGAGGATGTATGTGATGCATCAAGAACAAAAGTGGAAAGAGTGTCTTCCACTGGTAGAGTTCGCTTACAACAATGGGTATCAGGATTCTTTGATTATGATTTTCTTTGAGGCAATCTATGGTTGGAGTTGTAATACTCCTATTAGTTGGAGCGATCTAGTTATCGGGGTATTGGTAGGACCAGATATGTTTGCAGAAATTGAACATGAAATTAAAGTAATCATGAAGAATGTAAAGGCAACAAAATATAGAAAGAAAATCTATCCATATCAGAAGAAGTTGTTTAAGGATTCTCAGGTTAGGGAACAGGTGACTTGTGCATCAAACCCAAGAAGAGCTCCTTGAGGATTGGATCATGTTCCAAGTTGACACCTTGGATTTGTGGACATTTCAGTATTCTTAAAAGGATTGGATCCATAGCATATCAACTTCCATTGCCTCAGACAATGAAGGTCCATGATGTTTTCCATGCATAATTTCTTAAAAAGTATGTTAAAGATGTTGATCATGTGATTGACTAGTCTGTATTGCAATTGGAGCTAGAAGGAGAATTCCATCCAGAACCTCAATATGTATTTCAGAGAAAGACATTCATGCTCTAAAACTGAGCAATCGAAAAGGTTAAAGTGCAGTGGAAGCACTTTGAGCCCGATGAAGCTACAGGGCAGAGTGCATATTAGATGTGGGTTATGTATCCTTCTCTATTCACTAGTTGAGAGAATGTCCTTGATATATGTCTTTGGTATATGATTGGTATGATGTTTTGTGTATATGTAAATATGTATATGGATGTGAGTACCACCATAAACTATGTTATAGAGCTCCAATAAGTGATATGGTGTAGTGTCTTTATGGTTGTCATGATTGTTATGTTGCCATATTGGTTTGCTTCTTAGCAGGTTGATCATTGTAAATACTGCAATGATCTAAGTTATAAAGCTCCATGGGAAGTATGTTTTTCTTTCAACAATCTTGTTGGTTGTAGGTTTCATTGAATACCGAGGATAGTGTCCCTCCAAGGGGGAGGGTTCTATAACATCCTTGGTAAAATATCTATGTAAAATATAATAAACGTAAAATAAGACCTTCGTCATGGGACATGTATTCCAAGCTGGATTGTGGGAAAAACATCCTAGTGGGGTGTCACTTATGTTTATTAATTGCTAAGGAAATTGGAAAAGGATTTAGAAAGGAAAAATGCCATTTATTGGCATTTATTTATGATAATAATGGAAATTAGGAGAAAAGGAAGGTGAAAGGTAACAATTTGCATGTGAGGACAAAAATGAACGAAAATAATGGAAAATTGAATAAATTATAGGCCTCACTAATAAAAGGATTTTAAGGATCACTTCACAGACTTTTTTCACTTCAATTTTGGAGCTCTCATTCTATTATCTCTCGTTCATACTCTTGGACATTTAGCTTTTTCTTGGAGAACTCTTAGAGGAGTGTGGAATACTTGGGATTTAGAGCAAGAAGGCAAAGGAAAAGAAGGAAAACACAAGAGGACATCAAGATCACCAACTACAATGAAGTTTTCTTGTAGGTACCGAGTTGCATGTATAATTTCCTTGCTATTTTTGGCATGCATGAAATATGCATGTGGTTATTTGGTCATGATATGTCATTGGCATGGAGGATTGCGTGATTGACTATGGCTTTTCCTAGCCTTTCCAATTCCTCAGTGGCCATGGTGTTGTGGGTTTTACTTTTTTTCTCTGGTTGGTTTTTTCTTTCCTTTGGCCATGGGTTGAGTTATTAGTTCCTGGAACCCTTGGTTGGACAAACGCTCTAGAAGCTTTCTAATAGCTTGGGTTGAGTTATTAGTCCTGAGAGCCTTGGTTGGACAAATTCTCTGGGAACCTTTTGGTGGGTTGAGTTACTAGTCCTAGAACCCTTATTTGGACAAACACTCTAAAAACCTGATGACAATTGTGGGTTGAGTTACTAGTCCTGGAAGCCCTGGATAGCTTTGGTAGAGACCAATTTGGTGATGGTTAGTGATGTCTAACCATGCGGTGGAATCATTAGTTGAGGGTTGAAGTGGTTTTGCCTATGGAAGCACTGGATGGTTTTGAATGATTTGTTTTATGTGATCCCACATTCATGCTTGGAATATGGCATGAGGGTGACTGGATGAAAGAAATATTTGGTTCAGCCTAGGTGGTGGTCAGGTGGTTCCTGGAAGTCCCATACCTACTCAAATTATGTAATCGTCAATAAGAGCTCTTTCTCCTTCGTATTTCATGGGTAAATATACTAATTTATAGGTGGCTTATATGGTTGTTCTATCCTTGATAGTTTTGTTGGTTATATGTTGGTAATGACTGGGTTTTATGACAGTGATCATGTATGGATCTCATAATGTTCTGGTTAATAATTGAATGTATAGTGAATATATGGGTTAATCAATGGTAGTTTAGTTATGGTGATGAGACAACAATTATTCTTAGTCATTCTTAGATATGTGGTAGCCCTTGTGCTCAGATCTATTGTTTAAACCTATAGAATGCATATTTGTGACATGTTTGATGAAATTCTGGTAATGGCTAGTAGGGGTCATGTCAAGTCCTTATTCAAGTATTTTTATATGTATCGTTGTTTCGATATTATTTTTAATTTTTGGAAGTTTTGTGGAGTTACAAGCAATGGCCTGAGTCTTGTCCCTGAAAAAGTGGCACACAATATGGATTTGTTGACGGAAAACTACCTAAAAGGGTCCTCAGTTGCAGGCATGCCTCACTGTGGGAGTGATTGGAGGTTCCAAATATCATGCATACCCATCTCAAGGGGGTGACTGTTTAGCAAAATGTTAGTTTGTCTCAAGGGATGGACACCTGGATGGGTTGGATGGCTCCTGGGGTTTTTCTTGCATGTGTAGAAGGCCAGGTTGGTTGTGTTCTATCCATTCCACTTACTTAAATGATATATAGGGAGGTTAATCATGTCAAGTAACTCTTCGTCACATGTTTACCCTAGTTGGCTGGTTACTTGGGTAGATGTGGGAGGAGGGTGTTACAAGAAACGACATGAAAAATATGTAGCATACTGGGGAGCAACAATGGAATTAACAATAATTTCAATGGATTAATTGAGAGAGACTTTGATGGCACTTTGAATACTATTTCTAAGATATAAAGTGCATGATGGATAAAGAAATAGTAGAATGTGTAGATCTAAGGAGGCAATAAAGTATGCAGATAATGTACATAAGCAGAGTAAATTGAATCATTGAATTGAAAGGCTTGAGGGACGTTAATAATTCATTATTACAGAAGGAATATACATTATGGATAGAATAAAAAAATACTAGATGAGATTGGAATTACATTTAAATGACAGCTCATAAAATATTTTTAATGTTTGAATACCAAAAGTCAACCAAATTAGTTTCTTGAAGTGCAATATGAAATTAATGTGTGTCAAAAGTTGTAGGAAATGTATTGCATAAGGATGTTGCATGACAGGTGCTAGAGATGCGTGCTATTCCATGAGTTGAATGAATTTCCCTTATGATGGAAAAATCACTATTAATCAAAAATTGATATTTCAACCACCATGTTCTATATATGGATATTAGGAGAGGAAGCCGTCGAGAGTGGGCATATTTCTTTACATTATATTAAAGAGAGTTTTTTTTATCAAGCTTGTCTAGTCTTGGATTTTGCATAGCATTTGTGGATAGAGTGTTCCCTGATTATCTTAGTCAAGGGATACATTTAAACTCTTGTAAAGGTGCATTTGGCCAACCATTATTATATGAAATAGGATGGAATAAATAGTTTATTATACATTGCATTCATAAAATATGGAGTTTATGATGTGGAATTGCATGCCAAATGAATGTCATCATAGAAAAAGTAGCCTTCCACCAATCAAGTTGATCTGCAAAATCCACTGTGGCTCGACTTAATTCTTCTCATGACTTGGAGGATACAAGGTGATTGATTCATGAAATAGAGATAAGTTTCTTGAAGTTTCCAATAAAAGTGAACAAGGTCCAAATTCAATAGAATTGTAAAGTTTTGAGTGATGCTAATTTGCTGTTCCACAGAAGCCTCATGCATTAGTGTTTTAACACCCATAAGGGTGAACACATCAGTGGCATTCCCTCCATGGTCCTAATTTCCTGGTGATTAAGAGAAGAGTTCCAAGGCCCATTATCATGGATATCGATAATATTAATTGTATTGCACATGGAGTGCAGTTCCATAAAAAAAAAAGTCAAGAGCTTAGTTGATTTTATTGGAAAAAGCACATCTACATTTGGTCGAATAAAAAACGAAATGGCAAGCATCAAGCCTGATTTATAATGAAAGCGGTGATTGTGGGTCACACCAAAAATCAGTCACTAACTTTGTATTTGAAGTCTTGACCTAAATATTTCTTTTGGAATTTATCTTATATAGAATAACAGTGCCAATGTGTTTGCTTAAGTGCTTCATAACCTTTTAAATTGAGGGCTATGCTAGTTTTTAAGTGTAAGAATTTTGAAAAAATGGAATTCTAAAATAGTTGGAGTCTGGAATAATTAGTGACATTGACTTATAAGATCATGGATTTGGTAGTGAGTTTGACAGTGAATTTGATTTTATTCAAAATCCTCAATAATGAAGGATTGTGCATGTGCATGAAAACAAATTCCAAAACAAATATATTTGGATATTTGTCTTGAACAAAGGTATACCTCACCTTTTACCCCTTGTCATTGATGTAAAAATGAGAGGTAAGCAGACTTATGGAGCAATAGGAGGAGCAATAGGAATAAATATTTCTCAGGAAACAATGGGGAGAAAAGTTGTTTTTTCATCAATGCTAAAGGGGGGGATTGATGGAATTGTTTTCATTGATGTAAAAGTAGAAACAAAATGGAAAAGGAACAATAAAATAATGACAACAAAAAGAGAAGCAAATGAGTAGCAACAAGCATGTATGGTTGCAATCAAGGAAAATAAGCAACGAAAGAGAAACAAAATATGAGATGGAAATGGAGAAGCAAGGAAAAGCAATAGGGAAAGAAGAGGTGATGGTAAAGGAGAAACAACAAGGAAAATTAATGTGTTGTTATAGTTTGAAGGAAACAATCTATGCTTGGTATGCCTTATGACAATATAACAAAGGAGCTTGGTGGTTTTGTATAACATTGATGTTTTCATGTGGTGTGTATAAGGCTCATTTAAAGACTCATTTGTTGGAGGAAAGTGTTGTGATGCAAGGCAAGAATCCATGGAAACAAAGGAAAGGTTTTTGAGACAAAAATATGACGATGTTATGATGCATATCCAAGTCAAAGGAAATGATGTTACAAAGATTTTTTTTGTCATGCACTAATGGAAAATGTTGTTTCTCATCATGAGGAATGAATGCTCAATTATGTAGTCATATGTTATTACTAAAATGTTACATTATGTTGGCTTTATGTTGACGAATTTAATCATTAGATGTGGATGTAAATAATATTGGTTGGAGGATTTATTTTTGTTTTATAATATTAAAAATATGAACACTTTGGAAATGAATGAGTGGAAGGAAAAGAGTAAAGCATGTTCACTTCATATTGTTATGTGGGATACAAACAACTAGCAAATGATATCTATAAAATATGTGATTTTAGATGGAAATAGATGTTAGAGTGTTGGAGAATGTGTGAGAACTAATTCAGGTTTTATGCATTAGTTACGTGACACACATGAATTTTATGTAAAGAATATTTGAAAGGAAGAACAAGTAGAAATGAAGATGGAGATATGCAAAATCTATGACCGGGTGAACCACCCCATTGTTGTTTGTTATTCTCATTAGGGAATTGTAGTTTCCTTTCATGTTGTGTTGCGATAAATATAAGGATGGAAAATGTTAAGGTACGAGCCTCCTATCGGTTGTAGACTACATAAAACATATGGGATTTGGATCTTCCTTGCATGTTGGATCTTGCTGAAAATTGAGGTAGCAACCTCCTGTAGGTTGGAGCCTACATAAAATTAGAAGTAATAAGGGATTAGGAGCTTTCCTTTCCATCAAAACAATAACGAAGTCGTGTTTTCCTCCCTTTATGGGCTTCCACTTATATTTGGTGTTAATATGTGTTGCTAATATGTGTTGATGTGATGTTTTGGTTTTCTTATTACTTGTTTTTCACATATTGAATATGTTGGTCATTATTTGTTAAGTTTCTGATTTATTGTTTCATTTAATGAGATTAAAGAAAAGAATTCTAATGTCCTTCAATGGACTAAACTGATTCACTCCCCCTTAATTTAGTCATGTTTTCATCAATTGTTATCAGATTCAATTCCTTCTATGTAAGCATAACATATTCAAGGTATGTATTGTTAATTCATCGACTATCAATGTGTACCTATGTCGAGTGAATTTTTTTTTATAAATGGAGAGATAAGTTAAAAAAAAAAAAACGGATAGCTTATGGGCCAAGTGTATGGAAGCTTGTATGTAATCATTACCGCAAAGACTCTCCCTCTAGGAAAGCACAATAATGGAATGCTAAGGCAGAATGTGTTATGTATAAAAATATTCATAATAAAGACCTTCATGAGATCATAGACTTAAATTTTGCAAAATAAATCTCAGATAGGTTGTAGCTCATGCATGAAGGGGACACTAGTAGTTGCACTATGGAAAAAGAGAAGAGAAAGAGGAAGAAGAAAAATCCTTTTAAAAAATAAAGGGTTTATCCAAATAAGGTCTATGCTAGTGTGAGTTTAATTTATTTCCATGAAGAAAAGAACAATCCAAGACTGACATAGCCTTGACTAAAATAGAAAGATTGAAGAATGAAAACAAAGATCTGAAGAAAGTCATGAAAATATGTGATGAGAGAGAACATGAGCATAAGGAAGAAATTGTTGGCTTGAAGACACAACTTAAAGAAGAAAAGATATTAGGAGAGGTTGTGAACAGTCAATTGAACGAAAAAGAGGTACAAAGTAAAACATTAGAAGATGGACTTGTATCAGAAAATAATGAATTAGATGAAAGAATAATATTACCTAAAGAGTTTGAAGATGAGAAGGTATCCAAGAATAACATAGAAGAGAAGAACAATAACTTAAAGGAATTCATCAATGAACATAAAATAAGTTCAAAGTTAAATTTACAAGAATCTAGTAGAAGCATGATTAAAAACAAAGGTAAACATCAAAATAAAAATGAAAAGACTGAGTCAAAGAAAAAGATTTTTGTAAACTGCCATTTCCTCTTGAAGATGAGTTGAACAAATTTGGGCAATACCAAAAGAGATTATTTTCTCCTTGTGAAGATATAAAAAAAAATTCTTTCCATGGACATGGACATGTAGCAGTAGTTGTAAGAAAAATAAATTCAAGTCCTATTAGCTGCAAATGCAACAAACAATAAGGTTCCTTCAATTCTACAAATAGAGAATCCACTCATATAGCAGGTACACAAATCATTTCTATGCATATTTCTATTTGTGCAATGAATTTGGACATAAAGTTGTTGAATGCAAATTGTTTACAAGGAAGAAAACAACAATACACACAATTTTCTCCATATATTGGTCAAATAAGGTGCTACTTATGAAGCAACCTTAGATGCAAAGCCAAAGACTGCAAATTTGTAAACACACCAAAGACTCTAGATAGATGATGAAATCCAATCAAAGAAGATCAAACTCTACATTTAAAATAAATACAAACACTAGAAGGAAACCTACTAAATTCAAGAAAAGAAAGAAAAAGGAGCAGCATGAAAATTCAATGACAAAATGAAGCCAACATGAACTCGGGGGAGGTACTCATGAGAGACAAATAAAAGTGAATACATTGTTATAGGAGAAACAAAATTTCATGGGGATAGCAACCCCAAGATTATTTTTAAAGAAATAAAAAAAAATAAGAAGACTAATTTTAGGCATGAAATATGAGAAAAGAATGTTGGTATTGGATGTGTCAATCCTAATTTTGTATATATCAACTATGCCAGACAACACATACATCTTAAGACATGTAATGAGGGTGTGAAGGATCTTATCCATGGTCATGTTGAAATCCATTAGAGGAGAAACTTTTTAGACAAGACTATATGTGCATGGTAACACCAAGACAACAGTATATGTACTACTAGGACTATTGACATGGATCTCATTACAACAAGAGTTTCTTTAGTGACCATGAAGCTTAATTTGAAAAAGAAAAAAAAAGAAATGAAAAAAACGGTTGCAAGCTGAAAGACCATATATTTGAATATCAAAGCTTTTAGAAAGGATCTTATGAAAACTGTGGAAAATCTGAACCGCATTCAAAAATCACACCACAGTAATCTGCAATCTAAAAAAAGATCTTATGATTTCCACCTTCACGATATTCACAATGTTTCTTGAGACAATGTCAAAAATTCTAAGGATGTGACCATGTTAGATTCTCCTTAACATAGAAATATGTTAGGAATAGAAATATGTTAAGAATACAAAAATGTTGAGGACGTTGTCATATGGCTAAGAAGTTTTTAAAGGTGCCTACCCAAGACATTTCTATAAGAAGTGAGTTGAGTATGAAATGATTACATGAACAACATTCGTGCACAACGAAACATTTCATCAATAAAAATACATCCATTAAGAATCTAGAAATCATATTGCAATATTACACAAAAAAATATTTGTTGTGAAAGGAACTCAAACATGGTCAAAATATGTAGAGAATGGAAAGTACATTTAGGGATGTCGCACAGGCATTGCCGATGGAATTCAGTAAAAACTTGAACAATTTGCGGCTTACTAAGGAGCTACAGTGGCATTAACAAGAATTTCAATGGATTAATTGAGAGAGACTTCGATGGCACTCTAAACACTATTTCCAAAATCTAAAATGCAAGATGGGTAAAGAAACGATAGAATGTGCGAATATGAGGCAATGAAATTGAATCATTAAATTAGAAGGCTTGAGGGACGTTATGAAGTCATTATTACAATAGCAATATAAGTTATGGATAGAATGGACAAACGAATTGATGTGATGGGCTTTACATTTGGTTGATAAGTCAGTGAATGTTGTTACAATTTGAATGTTAGAAGTCAACCAAATTAGTTTCCAGATGTGCATTATGAGATGAATATGTGCTAGAAGTTGTAGGAGATGTATTGCATAAGGAAATTGCATGACAATTTATAGAGATGTGTGCTAAGTATTTTATAATTAAACCATTATATGCCAGAACAGGAGTACTACAATAACGCTGATGAAAAACCGTCTGGTTAATATATTCATTCTATGGTTTAGTATTTAGATATTGTGATAGACATTAATATATTATAGGTTTTATATTAAATGGTTTTATGTTCCTTGAATGACGTGAAGGAATTCCATGTGTTGAATGAATTTCTTTTTACAATGGTGAAATCACTATCAATCAAAAGTTTGATATTTCAAACACCATGTTCCAGATTTGGATATCAAGACAGGATGCCATGGAGAGTGGGAATATTTATTTACATTATATTAAATATCATTTGGTTATCAAGCTCTTATGGTCTTTAAATTCACTGATCATTTGTGGATAGGTTGTTCTTTGATTATCTTGGCCAGTGGATGCATTTAAACTCTTGTAAAGGTGCATTTGAGAAACCATTATTATATGAACTAGGTTGGAATAAATGGTTGATTAGACATTGCATTCGCAAAATATGGAGTATATGATGCCAGATGAATGTCTTCGTGGAGAAAAGAGCCTTCCACCAATCACATGGGTCTGTAAAACGCATTGTCAATTCGATGGAGACCACGATCCCACAAATTTATATTAGCCCTATTTTTTAAATAATTATATTATTGCTAGAGGATTATGATGCGTAAAATAGAATATTGATATGGAGGAAATGTTATATATTTCATGTTTTGTAATTGTTGTGCTAGTCACAGGTAGTGTGGTGAACCCGGCGTCAAATGAACAGTGCTTGTAATTCAATATTTTCAATATATTATAACGTTGCATCTCTCAAAAATATGGCACTACAATAGGAAGTATTATGGTGTTGCATTATGGCGCTGGATTAGGTCGTATATAGCCTTGCATTGTGGCACTATGTGCAACAAAAATTTTAACAATGCAGATGGAAATCTATGTAATGGCACATAAAAAGAATGTTGTATAATGTTGTATAAAGGGAATCATGTGTATGATTTCGGGGTTTGTGCCCCAACAACAAAACGTGTCTCATCGATGGGGAGATGGAAGCGTGCATAATTTTGTAAACCAAATGAATAATTTAATACCATATATTGTTGGAATATATATGTGGGTAAGGCTCATTTTTTCAACCGCCAACATTTGAGTAGGCTTGGCAATTATTTTGGCATTATCAACGACAATGTATAAGAATTTTTCAGATCTGGATATTCTAGATGTTCTAAAGGAAAAATTCTCCCCGCACTTGGAACTACATAGAACTATATTTGTTTGTGTGGTCGATGCTGCTTCTCATACATAGGGTGTCCAATACTCCTGAACATATGTTTTGTCTGACCTGACGGATGGAGTTGATATTAGTTTATGCTTGAATGATTTCTGTGAAAAATTTGCGGTCGAAGTTACCACCTTGATTGAGAAGGACATTGAATTTGATATGATTGGAATTGATAATGCCTTTTGACACATTCTATTGCAAGCATGTGAATGATGATTTATTTATCTTAAAAAATCTGATAATTCAATGGAGGAATCACATAAGGAGGATGCGGACATTGTCATGGTCAGGAACAAAAAAAAGTTATTGACTCTTGGAAACATTCATATTAAAGTATTGATAGGGGTTGGAAACTTCATATGTTGGAAGGACAGACATTAACAAAAGGAAGAAAATGCATGGTGGATAATTGGATTTGGTGTTATATATCGAAAAATATTCGACAACTTGGAGAATAGTATCACTCCCACATGCTCCAGTGTAATTGAAGGGAATATTATCTGATTTTCAGCTTTTCATGCTCCAATTATGTTCAAAGAATAATGATAATTATTCTTTGTGCGCGTTGAAAATTGATATTATAGGTATGATTTTTTTTGTTAGACTTTGAAAAAATCCTTGATATCTTCACACTTTGTATAGCTCGTGTGCAGGTTCGCTTTTGACATAGATGCATTTTCTAAATGTTTTGAACTTGTCATTATTATGAAGGAGTATATCTATAATGTTTGACTACATTGCCAAGTGTAGTGTATCTATATTATTTTTGTTGTATTAGGTTATGTTCCCCAATAAAATCTATTCACCTATTCATGTTGCAAATCAACCAACATAGTGACATCAAAGATTATAAAGTGTATATTTTAACACAGTCGATGGGACCAAAGTTCTAGAGGCAGTCATGTCAGGAACCATGACATCAGGAGTAATGTTAATTGTTATTTGAGTCTAGAGGCCATGCTTCTCGAGCACAATTAGATTTCATAATAACATTGAAATTGAAATATTTGGCTTGGCTTCTTCTTCTCAACAAATAACATTGGATTGGGTCTCATTCTTGATTGTCCACGCTTAATTTAAAATTCATTATCCATGGATGGACGAGCCCTAATTCTGTTGGGTGTGGAGCCTCATTATTTTTTGTATTCAAAGGTATCATTACATTGGACCCCAGTTTGTAATGGGACGGCAATATCGCTTGTAAAATATTCGCTCCAGGGGGGGTGGCTAAGAATAGATGTAAAACTACCTTTTAAAATGTTGTAATTTCATAGTCAATCTAGGCCGTTCATTAGGCAAAGATCTGGCGATAGAAGTTATGTTTAATTAAGGATTTTTTGACCTAGAAGGCAACTGCTTGCTATATATGAGGGAATTGTATTATGTTTATGTAGATTTGTATTTTGAGTGAGGAAGAGAAAGTAGATTGAGAGCGAAGAGGGAATTACAACGGATATGATGTAGGTTGTATCTCTTCAGTTTGTTGGATAATATAAATCGAAGGGCTGGCTATTTCTCCATGGGCATAGCCCAAATTGGGTGAACCACATATATCTGCGTCTCTCTTGTTTTATTTGTTTTTTGTGTTTATATTTCTGCAATATGTTATGTGTTGCGTTACGCTGTAATATATAATCTTCTAGGAATTGGTATCAGAGCTGAAGGTCTATTTGGCTGAAAAACTTGTAGGAGAGAAGGGTTCTTGGTTCGAGTGGGTGCAATGGCAGAAGATGGTAGGTTTAAGGTTGAAAAATTCAACGGCCAAAACTACTAGCTATGGAAGATGTAGATGAAAGATTATCTATATCAGAGAGATCTGTACCAACCATTGGGTGGAAAAGCAAAGAAGTTGATGAATATTACAGACACAAAATGGGATATTCTCAATAGAAAGGCAATTGGAACAATACGGCTATGCCTAGCGACGTCGGTAGAATTTAATATTTCAAAGGAAACGACAATAGAGGGTTTAATGTCGACATTCGTCAAACTATATGAAAAATGGAAACAGGAAAGAGCCCATGATATTGCATTAAGTCAAGAAAAGGAAGATCCAAGTCCAAATCGAGGATAGTGTGCTAGAAATTTGAGAAGAAGGGACACCTAAAGAAAGATTTCAAGTCTCGGAAGGGAAAAGTATGAGACGAACAACAAGAAAACAATCATGAAGTGAATGTGACAGGTGATGTGTTGCAAGATACTTTGATTCTTTCTTTAGAAAATATTATTTATGCCTGGGTGGTAGATTCAGGGTCCTCATTCCATGCCACACCTGATAGGAAACATTTTCGTGATTATGTTCAAGGAGATTTTAGACAAGTTCAATTGGGTGATGATAAACCCTATAAAATCGTTGGAATGGGTACAATCTTCATAAAATAGCAGAATGGAAATCAATGGCTATTAAAGGAGGTAAGACGTGTCCTAGATCTGAAGAAAAATCTGATTTCAATAGGGTAGTTGGGAGGTGAAGGTTTGTGTAACTACTTTTACAGATAAAACCTAGAAGGTGACAAAAAGATCCCTGGTAATAGCAAAAGGAGAAAAGGTTGGTACATTGTATTTATGCAATGGTATTTCTAATTCTGATAATGTTTTAACCTCTATAGGAGAAGATACAAAATTGTGGCATCATAGGCTTGGGCACATGAGTGAGAAGGGGATGCAAATTCTTCACTCAAGAATTTTTTTGCCAGGTTGAAGCATGTTGATTTAAAATTCTGTGAGAATTGTGTTTATGGAAAACAGAAGAGAGTTAGATTCCTCAAAGTTGGGAAATAAAAGAAGAGCAAAAAATTAGAGTTTGTGCATACAGATGTATAGGAACGTTCTCAGGTATCATCTCTTGGTGGATCTCATTATCATGTTACTTTTATTAATGATGCAACTAGAAAAACATGGATTTATTGTATTCGAAATAAATCTGATGTATTTGATACTTTCAAGAAATTGAAAGCTTTGGTTGAGAATGAAACAGGAAGAAGGTTGAAGTGTCTATAATCAGACAATGGAGGTGAATACTGTAGCAAAGAGTTTGATAGGTATTGTTCTAAGAATTGAATTCATAGAGAAAAGATAGTTCCAGGAACACAGCAAGAAAATGGTGTGTCAGAAAGTATGAATAGGACAAACACGGAGTGTGCAAGGCGCATGAGATTGCATGCAGGATTGCCTTTACAATTTTTGGTAGATTCTATAGATACTATTTTTTATCTAATAAACAAAGGGCCTTCAAGTTCCATGGATGGTGGTGTTCCAGAGGAGGCATGGATAGGTAAAAGGGTAAACTACTGTTTTTAAAGACTTTTGGTTGTGAAGCCTTTGTCCACATTAGTAAAGAAAATAGAAAAAAGCTTGAGGCAAAATCAAAGAAATGTAACTTTATTGGATATGGTGTTAATGATTTTTGTTATCGCTTTTATGATTATGAAAAACACAAAAACATTAAGAGTAGAGATGTCATATTCAATGAAAAGGTTTTGTATAAGGATCAGCTGTAGGAAAAGTAACATGCAAAAGAAAACAAAGAATACATAGTGCTTGACGAGATCACAGAAAAAGTGATGGTGCTTGGAAATCATAATGATCAACATCCAAAACAACAACCACAACAGCAACAAGCACCTCAAACACCTGAAAGTGGTGTTAAAAGATATTCTAAGATAAGTAGACCCCTTGAGCAACACTCTTCTTCTTTATATTATGTATTGTTGACTGATTCTGGTGAACCAAAATGTTGTAAAGAAGTAGTACTGGTAGAAACGAGGAAGAAATGGGAGTAAGCCATGAAAGAAGAGATGGACTCCTTAGTACATAACCAGACTTGGGACTTAGTTAGGTTGCCTGCAGGTAAAACAACATTGTAGAATAAATGGCTTTACAAGTTGAAGGAAGAAGATGGAGGTAGTAAAATGTATAAAGCTAGACTTGTGGTGAAAGGTTTTGCACAGGAAAAGGGTATAGATTTTGATGAGATATTTTCTTCTATTGTTAAAATGACTTCAATTAGAACTATTTTAAGTCTAGTAGCAGTTGAAGCTTTTCATCTTGAGTAGTTAGATATAAAGAAATCCTTTCTCCATGGGTATTTGGAGGAAGAGATATATATGCAACAACCATAAGGATATGAGGTAAAAGGGAAGGAGAAACTAGTCTGTAGGTTGAAGAAGAGCTTGTATGGCTTAAAACAAGCTCCAAGGCAGTGGTATCTAAAATTTGACAGGTTTATGTCCAAAGAAGGTTATACTAGATGTCACTTTGATCATTTTGTTTATCTCAAAAGGCAAAATGATGGTACCTATATTATATTGTTATTGTATGTAGATGACATGCTTGTTGCAAGTTCTAACATGCAGAAAATAAATGTGCTCAAAAGAAAATTGGAAAAATCATTTGCAATGAAGGATTTGGGCACTGCGAAACAAATCCTTGGTATGACAATAACTAGAGATAAGAAGAATCATAAATTAACATTGTTTCAAAGTGAGTACATAGAAAAGGAGTTGAAAAGGTTTAATATGTAGAATGAAAAACCAGTTAGTATACCTTTGGCTAGCCCTTTCAAATTAAGAAAGCCGGAGTGTCCCAAGACTCAGGAAGAAATGGCTCATATGTCTGAAGTTCCATATGCATCAGCAGTTGGAAGCTTAATGTGTGCAATGGTCCGCACAAGGCCTAATATTGCACATAATGTCCTCCAAAAGGCTGAAGTGAATTTCACATCTCGATCAGAAATGATTGTCTTCGGGAGTCCATGTAATTTGAACACGTTCTGCATAAAGACATGAGCGATCTGCGCAGCCTTGTACGTAGATTGTACAGGTATGAAATGTGCGGCTTTACTCAACTTGTCTACCACTACCATGATAGAATCATTATTTCTCTTTGTCTTTGGCAATCCAGTGATAAACTCCATGGTGATGGTCTCCCATTTCCATTCCGGTATGGGTAGTGGCTGTAATAGTCCGGCTGGATGTTGATGTTCTGTTTTAATTTGTTGGTATTCCAAACACTGAGCTAAATACTGGGTCACATCCTTCTTCATTCCAGGCCAGAAATAATTTCCTCGAATTGCAGTAATCATCTTCTGATAGCCTAGATGTCCTGCATAATGACTGGTGTGGAACTAATCCAAAATCAGACTTTTAGTCTAGTTTTGATTGGGTATATATATTCTTCCCTTGTAATAGAGTATACCTGCCTTATCCAGTCCAAATTTTTGTGGGTTTCCCTCATCATTGGCCTGCTGTAATTGTTGCTTAATTTGTTGGTACTCTGCATCCTGTTCTGCTGTTCTCTACACAGTTTCTAAGAGAGTACTTTTCCAGCTACTCAGGGATATTTGATATAAGCTTTGCACCTTTCGACTTAAGGCATCAGCCATCTGGTTTTCCTTTCCCTGCAAATGTTTAATATCGAAGTCAAAGGTGCTTAGGAAATCCATCCATCTGGCTTGTCTGGCGTTCAAAGTGGGCTGGCTGGAGTAGTTAGTTAGACTATGATGGTCAGTCAATAACAAAAAATTCCTCCCTAAGAGATAGTGTCGCCACATCTTCATGGCATGTATAACAGTGGCCAGTTCCAAATCATATGCAAAGTATTTTTGCTCGTGTTCTTTTAGCTTTCTTGATTCATAGGCAATCACTTTGCCTTCTTCCATTAATACACCTCCCAACCCTTCCTTGCTTGCATCCGTGCGTACCACATATTCTTTGTCAGGATCTGCTATACTCAAGATCGGTGCTGTAGTAAGCAATCGTTTTAATTGTTCGAAACTTCTCTGACATTCGGGGGTCCATTGGAATGCTCTTCCCTTTTTCTGCAGAGAAGTGATGGGGAACGCCACTTTGGAAAAATCTTTCACAAATCGTCTATAGTACCTGGCTAAACCCATGAAGGACCGGATATCCGTGACATCCCTTGGTACAGGCCACTCCATTATAGCCCTTATCTTTTCAGGGTCTACAACAATGCCTTCTTTGGTAATCACATGGCCTAAATACTGAATCTCTTCTTGGAAAAAGTTGCATTTACTAAACTTGGCGTACAGTTGGTGTTCCCTAAGGATCTGCAGCACCATTTTAAGATGCTCCTGGTGCTCTTCGACCGTACGAGAATATATCAATATATCGTCAATAAATATCAACACAAACAGATCCAGATATTGATGAAAAATACTATTCATTAAACACATGAATGTGGCAGGGGCGTTAGTTAACCCAAAAGATAATACCACAAACTATAATGCCCATACCTTGTTCGGAAGGCAGTTTTGGCAATGTCCTCTTCTTTAATCTGGATCTGGTGATAACCTGACCTTAAGTCAATCTTAGAGAACACGGTCGCTCCTTTCACTTGATCGAACAATTCGTCAATTCATGGTAAGGGGTACTTGTTTTTAATGGTCAGTTTGTTTAACTGCCAATAATCAATGGACATTCGGAGGGTTCCATCTTTTTTCTTGACGAACAACACTGGAGCTCCCCAAGGTGACACACTAGGTCGAATGTAATTTTTATCTAATAATTCTTGCAGTTGCATCTTCAATTCTGTTAACTCAGACACACTCATTCGGTAAGGTGCTCTTGATACTGGAGCTGCGCCTGGTATCAATTCTATAGTAAAGTCTATATTTCTTTTTGGGGGTAATCCGTGGATTTCCTCCGGAAATACATCCGCAAAATCTTGTACCACAGGAATGTTATCCAAAGCTGCTGCTTTGCCTTTAGAGTTTGCAAAACCTACTTGTATGGCATACAGCTGACATCCTTTTCGAATACATTTTTCCAACTGAGTTGCGGTTATTGGTCAGATTTGCACTGGTCGCTGGATCCCTTGTATTTATTTTCTATGTCCATCTTGATCTTTATAATAAATGACTTTAGTTTTGCAATCAACTAATGACCAGTGTCTTTCCAACCAATCCATTCCAATTAAAACATCGTACGATCCGAGAGGGAGTACATTCAGATCCGCTACCACTGATTCTCCAGCTATTGAAAGTGAACAATCCTTAATTTTTGCTGTGACTCGCCTCTTGGCTCCTGTGGCTAGTTGTACTAGCCATGGGTTTTTAAATTTAACAGGTTGTAGTTTACAATGTTCTACTATCTTGGGACTCACATAACTTAATGTAGCACCTGGGTCAATTAAAACAGTTATAGTAAGGTCTGAAATCTTACCTTCAAATTCGACCATAGTGGGTTCATACTCTGTCTGACGATCGTCCAAAGCTCCATTAATTCTGGGTATGCTACGCCGAACTTCACCAACAGTTGAGGCTTCATGGATTTGTGACAGCTATTCTTTTCCCTTCCGCTGTGAGCAGTTTTTAACATAGTGTGGTCCCCCACAGCCCCAGCACTGCACCTAGGGTCTAGCCGTCCCCTCACTGTCCATTCTTATATGCTGTTCGTTGATTTTTGGTTCAGTTGATGTCTTAAACTTGGTTGCACTTCTGGTTACATTTCTATTATTTGGCCCCTTGTTAAATCCTTTGCCACTGTGACTTCCTTTATTTAGACCATTCGTCTTGAAGCCTTTCCTCTCATTCCATTTCTTGCTAGCAGTATCTCCTTTTTGCTTGCTTTGTTGGTAACAAATTCTGGCTTTACGAATGACCTTGTCCATTGACTTAGGATTATCGAATTCAATCCTTTCCCGCATATATGGGGGCAGGCTGCTAACAAAACGTTGCACCTTTGCTTTTTCTTCCCTTATATATGGCACATAATGGAGCAAGGAGGTGAAACGGGTAATAAATTCATCCATCGTCTGTTGTCTCAGCCGCAGATCATGGAATTCTCGTGCTTTTTCATCATAAAAATGTTCAGTTAGGTATCTCTCCTTAAAGTACCGTTGGAAATTCTCCCAAGTGATTGTTTGCTCCGTCACCCCTTTCACTATCTTGACTTCCTCCCACCATAAGGTGGCTTTTCCCTGCAGTTGAAAAATAGCCAACCGGGCTTTAAGGTTGTGGTCGTACTCATACAGTTGAAAATACTTATTCATACCAATCAGCCAAGCTTCTGTCGCTTCTTCCTGTTCTCCATCAAAATACGGGGGCTTAATCTTGCGGAATTCTCGTTGTAATTTCGTCCTTTGTCTCTTTGAGGTTTGCTGTTCCAATGCATTATCAGAACGCTCCTCTTGCTCCTCAGATCTCTCAGGTGGTATAGGGTGATTCTGTTCCTCTGACATCTGCTGTTGTTCTGCACTAGGATTAATTGGCAGTTGATTCTGTCTCTCAGACAGACTTTTTAAAATCCTTTCCTGTTATGTTGTCAGTTGTGCATTGTCTTCTCTTAATCGAGCCATTTCCCTTTTAAGTTCTTGTACCGTTTCCAAGATTGCTTGATTGGTAACCCTAGCTTCTTCCCCGAGTTTTACCCATAGTTCTGGGTTAATTTCCGGATCATGAGTCCCTTGACCCACTGTGTACCTATGAGATGCATCGTCTGTTCTTCTCATGTTGTAATTGCTTGGCTTTTGTTCCTGAGCTTGTTCATAATTTAAGTAATAACAAACATCAGCATGTTAATGACAATAATTATATACATTATTTCTATCTCTGATACTTCCATATGCACATTACTATTATTCATCAGAATTTCGCATTTATATTGTTCTGTTATCCCAGAGGCCTCAGTTTTGGTAACCTTGCTCTGATACCATATAACGCAACTCTAATTTATTAAATGAATTCACACGCATAAAAAAAAAAAAAAATTATAAGGTTCATTTACTAATGATTATGCACATCCACTATGAGGTAGATGGTAACATTAATATCATTACCCCATGATATTGTGCGGAGACTGTACCACAAGATTTGGAGTACTCTGTTTATATTATTTAATTCCATAAGGTTTATTGTTATGCCGCCACTTCTTGCCAAGTGGCATACCTATCGGTTCACTATGCTGGCGACTATGACTGCTCTTTATTGTCCTGACCAAACCATGCACCTTGAAAACTGGGAGTAAGATCTAACGGCGATGATGAAGCCCTCTTCCATCGAATGATGGAGAGTTGATCTCGCTCTCCAAGGTTACTGTTTAGGGTTTGAGGCCGCGGGTATACCTTGCCGCCAGAACATACATTGGCATTTTCCTCCGCGGCTTCCATGGTATTCGACTGGCTTCCGAGCTCCACCAGGCGGTGGTCCTCTGCTACTCTACCAGGTATATGGTTCTGTTTACTGTGAAGCCGGTGTAATCTTCTCTTATAGCTATAATATATTCATGGTGTTAACTATTTATGTTTGGGTGCAGACTTACTATCAGTCGTGTCCTGTCCGATTTCATGTTAATTATATGTTTAATATGCTTCCAGGTATGCAGGCGTTCGATCGTCTACTAATTAGCTTACATCTTGATATTTGTCCATCTCTTCTACAGGTATTCATTTCGGTCTTATTTCGATAACTCGGCTTGACTATCTGTTTCATATTTCACAGATATGCCATCGGTTGCTTAACCACTATTTAACTTTGTTTGTTTGTTGTCTGGAAATGGCGGGAACCTCTCTGCCGAACGGCGCAGGTCTTGGGTTCGTTTGATAATCGCTGGGTCGTTCGTTCCGAGTAATGTTCTGGGTTGAGCTCTGCAGTTCCGCCAACTCGAACCGAGGTAAGTCGACCCTTGGCTAAGTTTGGATTGTTTCAGTTTGTATTCCTCTCGGTTAGTCCGGCTCTGCTAATGGACTGTCTTTGCATGACAGGGGTTACCCTTCGCATGGTAAGACTGTGGATGACCAGTCCGGTTGCTCACCATATGCGGGTAAGTAATAACTTTATTGGCTCTCAACCATGCATCCGATGTCGTCTCCTCCTGGTTAACCCCACCGTTTACTGGCAGGTCCTTCCGCGCACTCATGAAACCCTCCGCTACATCTACCGAGGTTGCAACAATTAATTTCCGTCATTGTGTTTATTGTTTGTATATGGCTTAATGCCTTGGTTACTCGCGGATATTTCTTTTTACTCATGGTTATATTGACATGGAACAGTGAATGCCCTTGAGCGATTCACGATTTGGTTTTTTGGGTTTGTTGTTGAATGATACACAGTTCCAGATTTTAATATATATATCAACTTGTTTTTCCTTATGGCGTCTCACCATTCTTTTCTGTGATTATTAAAAGTGTGCTGCGCTCTATAGTTTTAATTTCCGAGCTAGGCGTCAACCCGTGGTAATCATATGGGTTTGCCCTCATAGTCTCTGTAGAATTTATGATTCGCTCATTGAGGGTTATTCCTCTTTGCATTATTTGTTATGGTTGAGCTATTCGGTTATCGATATCTTTACATGCCCATATGACGTGCGAAGAGTGTTCGCTACAATTTATCATCAGATAGATGTTTGGTTGTATTGATTACCGCATATGGTCTATTAAAATTCTGGGTTATCGCCCTTTCTTTCCTGCTTACAGTTTTTAAAGAAAATGCCTTGTTATCGCCCTTTCTTTCTTGCTTACAGTTCTTAAAGAAAATGCCTTATGAGGAATGTCTGTTTTTCTTAATCTCTACAGCATTTAAGTTCTAGTCATTATCTTGAACAGTTCTATCAAAGCAATTTACAGCGTAATCCTCTGTATAATATAGCTTAAGTTTGTTTAAGTCATGAGTTTTCCCTTCTTGAGGAATGTTAATAAGTTTTCTCGTATTCACGAGTGTAACTATAAATAAGCTATTTCTCTGTCTTTTAACTACAAGCTCCTACTCTTTTAACTACAGGCTCCTACTCGGCCTGTTAGATTAATAACAGTCTAATGTTTTCTTTAACTCTATTGACTAATATTACCCTTATGGTTTACTGTTGTTTATCGCTTACAGTCCACGGGTTACCCTCCTATCACTGAGGAGTTACCTCTGGCTAGCGAAATAGGAAGGTTTCTTTACAGTGTTTGACATTGATACAATAAATTTGAGTTCATTCCTTCTTGTTTATTTCATAGCATACTGTTAAGCCTTTGCTCACTTAACTAAACTGTAAAACTCAGTAACTGTACAAAATTACAGCTACACTTACCTGAGAATTTTGTCCTCAAGCTTCCACACCCTTCCGGGTTTTTCTTTTTTTTAAAAGAAACAGGGAACTATCCCTTGATTATCGATCCTCCCCACCATGAGACTAATTACCAAAATTACGTCTCCCCCCAAGCTCATTGCCAGACCATTGTCTTCAGCAATTACTTGAATGCACAACATGTGCCATGCTATCTGATCACTACCAGACGTAACATGCCTCCTTTTCCTTATCTTCCGTCTGTTCCCCAACAGCCCGGATGTCTCCTCCTTTCTAAGGAAGGAGTAAAACAGTTAGGGTTTTCTTTCCCTTCTTGACAACTGTTTTATTTTAAAAAAAAAAGGAAAAGAAAATTATCATCAAGAAAATAACTTCCTTGCTCGAAGTTACCAATGTAATTCTTTTATTCATGCTTCAGTTTTTAACAAGCAATACTAATAATTTATCCCAGTAAAATATATATATATGTTTTTCTTTTAAGAAACAGAGAAGTAATTTCATTAATTACCGGGGTCATTACATCTTAGTAAACATATATGTTTAACCGTAAGAGTTGTGATTTCATTTGTTGCCGCACTAGGACCATCTCCCCAAGAAACCTCGAAAGCGCAAACACATTTGCCATCCTTTCTATGGGGATACCGGCCAACCTGCCATCAAATAATATACTTTGTTACTAGCACACTAATATCAAAATATTTTAGGAAAAAGCACACTAATAGTAATATACTTTGTTACTAGCACACTAATATCAAAATATTTTAGGAAAAAGCACACTAATATCAAAATATTTTAGGAAG
>APFE030731617.1:210945-237299 GCA_000404065.3 Pinus taeda | reverse complement strand
TTCAGGTTTCTTCTTAAGGAAATATATCCATGTATTCCTTGAGAAGTCATCTATAAATGATACATAGTACACAAACTTACTGAGTGATGGAACCTTCATAGGTCCAAACACGTCACTGTGCACAAGCTCTAATATCTGTTTCTCCCTCTTACCACCAGAAGGGAAACTCACCTGATTTTGCTTCCTATATACCCAATTTTCATTGAAATCAAAATCCATAGAGCTATTACTCATACTTTATACCATACCTTTACCATGAAGTATTCGAAGGCCCTTCTCATTAATATGTCCAAGCCTTTGATGCCACAACATGGCCTTCTCTCTAGAGACCACTAGATTTTCTGCTCCACTTTCAGGAACCACAGAACTGTTGCACCCATCAACAACAGTGCTACCTTGTAGCTTGTATAGAGTTCCAATCCGGACTCCCCACATCAATACCAGTGCTCCCTGAACCATCTTGTAGGTATCCTTCTTGAACACTTTTTTTACACTTGCATCATCCAGCTTGCTTACAGAAATAAGATTTATGGCCAATGCAGGAATATGTAGGAGACCTGGAAGTGTTCTAACATTTCCACCTTGCAACTTCAACTTCACTTTTCCGTGACCAACGATTCTATCCTTCCTATCATCCCCTAAGAAGAAATCACCACCATCGTATTTCTAATAATTGCAGAACCACTCTCTATGCGGAGTGAAGTGAAAGGATGCACCTGAGTCAATCAACCATGCCTCATGATCTACACGTGTACTTGAAGAAGCCAAGTACACATCCCCACCTTCATCTAAGTTGGTTTTCGCCTCTGTAGAAGGAGCATCATCAGATCCCTTTCCTTTTTCAGGAGCTTTAGATTTACAGTCCCTTTTGTAGTGCCCTTCCATTCCACATTTTTAGCACACCACCTTTATAGGTTTTCCTGGAGATTTAGATTTCCCTCTAGATTTAGAGCTCCCACTCGATGACTTATTTTTGTTTCTGTTTTGGGACCGTCCTCGTACAGACAATGCATCATCATTTTGGATCTCCATATTTTTCCATCTCATCTCCTCCATTAGCAAGGATGAGACTATTTCATCAAACTGCAAGGTAGTTGCATTGCTACCTATTACAATAACTAGACTATCCCATGAATTTGGTAGAGAACACAACAAACTGATGCACTTATCTTCATCTAAAATTTTAATATCAACAAAAAATAACTGACTTACCATAGTATTAAATGCATTATGATGCTCTATCACCGAGTCTCCATCTTTCATCCTCAGGTTATACAATTTTTTCCATAGGAACAATTTATTCACTAGAGACTTAGATTGGTACAAAGTCCCTAACTTGTCCCACAAAGCCTCCCCTGATACATTCAACAATACTGAATCTGAGACACATAATAGTATTGTGCTCTTTGCTTTCCGATCCAACTTCTTCCATTCTTCATCGGACACACCCATTGGTGTAGCACCTAGATCTACTGTGATCCACCGATCTTTATCCACCAACGGATTCCCCATCTTGAGTTTCCACAACTCAAAACCCTGACCATTAAATTTCTCGATCTTTACCTTTCCACTGTTCGTCATCTTCTTTCACCACTAGAATCAATCCTGCAGATCTCCCACTAAATAGGGTTTACCACAGGCCTGAGCGAAACCCCTTAGCAACAAAGGCGTCCCCTTCAAGCCAAAACAACTCTGATACCAAATGTAGGTTTTAACCCTGTATATAAATTACCTACATATGAATTCTAAAACATAGAAAATAAACAATGTGAGAGCATAACACATAAAACACATATACACAGAGATTTTCCCCTAGATCCCAAAAGTGGGACTACCAGATTGATTTTTCATTATGTTCCTTTCAATGTTTCAATACATATATATACATGCCGAAGCATCCAATACCATGGACCGAAAAACCATCATGTCGAATACCATGTGTGAAAACCATGCAAAAAACCATAGGTAGGTCTGCCCAACCTAATATAGGGTCCAAAATGTTTTTCCCTTGGGCACTACCCCGGACCCCGTAGAGGGGGGCTACCTGCCCCCCGTCAAACCTCTTGGACAAGGGGGGATGTCGCCTGCCTACTGCACAATCGACATAATGAAGGGGGGGCTCTTCCCCCCCTCTAACCCCACGATTAACTAGGGGGGCTAGTCATGGAAAGAATATAACACAACCCAACAAGCCAAAGGAACCAATTATCTCGCTACATGCTTTGGCGAGCATTTTTGTGCCCCAAACTCTCAAAATAAGAGGCTTTATTAAACATCACCCTATAGTATTGATTGATAGTGGCAGCACTCATAACTTTATCCATCAATGGGTCGTTGAAGTTGTTCATTGTTTTGTGAGGGCAGTCTCTAATTTCCAGGTCCAGATTTCTAATGGGGGGATAATGAAATGTGAAGGCCACTGCGAAAATATCAAACATTAGATGGGAGACTACCACCTCAAGACCCACATGTTTGCGATTAACATGGGTGATTGTGACATTTTCTTGGGAGCTGAATGGCTTCGCACACTAGGCCCAATCACCATGGACTTCCAAGAGTTATATATGAGCTTTAAGAAGAATGACCACACTCATACCCTCTGTGGACTCCAGGCAAGTGCTCATTCTATCATCAGCTAACATCACATGGAAAATTTGTTAAAAAAGGGCCATCATGGAGTTATCTCCCATTTTAATGCCATCCAGGCCATTGATCCCACTACTCTTCATATTCATCCTGACATGCAACAGGTCTTGAATTGACACCAGTACGTATTTGACAAACCTAAAAAGCTTCCACACTCTAGAGGGGAATGCAATCATAGCATCACTTTGGTTCCAGGGCGCAACTATCGAATGTGCATTCATATCGATATCCTTTTTCCCAAAAGAATGAAATTAAAAAAATCATTGAGGAAATCCTTGAAGCCAATGTCATTCGTCCTAGCATGAGTCCTTACTCATCACTAGTGGTCATGGTGCTCAAGAAATATGGAGAATGGCGCATGTGTCCAAACTTCAGGGCACTTAACAAGTTCATGGTCAAAGACAAATTCCCTATCCTAGTTGTTGATGATTTGCTGGATGAGCTAAATGGTGCTCAATTCTTTACTAAACTAGATCTTCGCTTGGGCTATCACCAAATACGCATGAAAGAAGTAGACATTCGCAAGAGTTATTTCTGAACACACTGAAGGCCATTATGAATTCTTGGTCATGCCATTTGGTCTCTGTAATTCCCCATCCACTTTTCAAAGCCTCATGGATCACCTGCTGAAACCATATCTTAGAGAATTTGTCCTCATTTTCTTTGATGACATTCTCATCTACAGCCTCACCCAGGAAAAACATCTTCAGCATGTAGACCTGCTCTTGCAACTGCTCCGAAATCATAAATTATTTGTCAAATTGTCCAAGTGCTCATTTGGCATGGAAGAAGTTGAGTATTTGGGCCACATTGTGGGTTGTGAAGGTGTCTGGGTGGATCCAAAAAAGATAGAAGCAATGCAAGATTGGCCCCAACCAAAAATCTTGAAGAGTTTGAGGGGATTCTTGGGTCTCACCGGCTACTATCGCAAATCTGCCCACAATTATGGTCGCATTGCTAGATCCCTCACTAACCTTCTCAAGAAGAATTCATTCCTCTGGACTGATGTAGCACAATAGGCATTTATAGCTCTAAAATAGGCCATGTGTTCCACTCCCATATTAGCACTACCCAACTTCACCAAATATTTTGTGATTGAATGTGTTGCTTCAGGTATTGGTATTGGTGTTTTCTTAATGCAGGAAGGTTGACCCTTCACTTTCACCAACCAACAACTGAGTGGGAAACATCAGGGACAATCTACCTATGAGAAGGAGATGATGGCCATCTTACATGTAGTAGATACCTGACAACCATACTTATTGGGGCAGTGTTTCCAAATTCGCACAAACCATCAAAGCCTCAAATATTATTTGAAGCAACGTCTATCCTCGCCCCAACAAAATAAATGGCTGGCCAAAATTCTAGGATATGATTATGAGATAATTTACAAGAAAGGACATGAAAATGTAGTAGCGGATGCTTTATCACACTAATTTGAAGATGAAATCACCCTGCTATCAATCTCTCTTCCCATACTAGATTGGATTGAAGAAGGCCACAAGGAATGGTTTTCACATCCCTCTCTCTCCCAACTCATTGATAACTTGAGAGAAGATTCTAATTCCTCAGCTGGCTACTCTTGGAAGGATGAGATTCTTCGCTACAAGGATAGAGTAGTTATATCGCCGACATCTGCCCTCTAAATGCACATTTTGGCAGATTTTCTCTCACCTCCCACTGTAGGCCATGAAGGCTTTCAGAAGACTTATGCTCGCACTCACCATTCTTTATTTTGGACAGGCATGAAAACTGACATTCTTACTTTTGTAGTTGAATTTGATCTGTGTCAACACCACAAAGGAGAAACAGTCAAGTCACCAAGCACCTTAAAACCATTTCCCATCCCTGCCTCAATCTATGGATTTCATTACTGGTCTTCCAAAGTCAGGCAACAAGTTATTCATCATGGTGGTTGTGGATAGACTTTCTAAATATGCTCATTTTTGCACTCTACCCCACCCATTTACTCCCACTTTGGTGGTTCAAGCTTTCATGGACCAGATCTTCAAACAACATGGCATGCCCACTTCCATTGTGTCTGATCGTGACCTGACTTTCACTAGTATCTTTTGGCAAGAATTTTTCGAGCTACAAGGCACCAAACTCCAACTAAGTACTTCCTATCATCCCCAAATTGATGGTCAAACTAAAGCAGTCAACAAATGTTTAGAGACATACCTAAGGTGCTTCACTTCATAAAAGAAACATCAATGGGTACAATGACTACCTCTAGATGAATGGTGGTATAATACTAAATATCATACAGCCACCAAGATGACTCCATATGAAGCAGTGTATGGTCAACTCCCACCTTCACCTACTTCTTATATCCCTGGATGCTCTAAGGTGCAAGCAATGGATCAACTCCTACATAACCGTGCAACCATGCTAGCCCATCTTAAAGATAATCTCCATCAAGCTCAGAATCGCATGAAGCAACAGGCAGACCAACATCGTTCAGGGCGCGCATTTCAATAAGGGGATTAGGTATTCCTGAGGCTGCAACCATATAAGAAAACATCACTCAAAGACAAGGGCTATCAAAAATTAGCTCCAAAATTCTACGGACCTTATCAAATACTTCAGCACATTGGAGCAATAGCCTACAAGCTAGCATTTCCACCAACTTCAAAAATCCATCTAGTCTTCCATGTATCATGCCTCAAGAAAGTGGTGGGGAACAATTGCAAAATTCAAACTAGTCTACCTGAATTGGATGAAGAAGGTTCACTCTGGCTCCAACCTGAATAGGTCCTTGATATGTGAGAATGACATTTGCGTTGTTAGTGTCGGTATCTTTATCCCTCCATCAGTGATCAAATTCTCTTTTTGCATGCATTTTAGGTGTTCCATCCGATCAGTTGCATTCCATTAGGTCATGGATCAACTTATGGAAGTAGTTCATTATCAAATTTCCCTCATGGTCTTTACCTGCTAGCCTATTTTCACAAGTTCAGGTCATTTATAGTCATTTTTTGTCATTTACATTTGTAAAATCCATTTTTAGGGTTTTAGGTCTCATTAGGTCTAGGGTTTTCCACCATGGTCTTCAAAAGCTCAATAAGAGGGCAACAGGCACATGAGGATTTTTAATAACTTCATAAAATCACAAATTTCACTGATGATTTGCTTCATAAAGGGTTTTTACCTCAAAACTCTATTTTGAGGTGAAAACAAAGTTTTGCTATTTTCATTTACAAATTTATGTAATTTTAATGTTTTCACATGTAATAAAGCTTCAACTACAACCCTTGGTCACCTTGCCAACTCCAGCACTCCAGCGATTGCAAAAGAAACAAAAACATCCAAGCATCATGTTCATCAAATGACAGAAAGAGCCAAAACTGTAAAAAAACAGGGTTTTTAAAGCAAAGTGAATTCAACTTTAGGAAAGTGGGTTTCTAAAATGAAAAAATAAAGTCAAGATGATATAAATTTCTCTTTAGTGTTTGGAAGACCTTATTTTGTGCAAGTGAGAGAGAGCCAGAAGAAAAATCAAACTTTGAGGAGAAAGAGGGAAACTTGTAGCAAAAATTCCAGTTTTTGTCGGTGCAACACACCTGGGCACTGCCATAATGCACCTGCCTGGTGCTATGCACCGGGTGTAGGTTTTACAAAGGAATTTCAATGGGCGCTACATATAGAAAGTGCACTACGCACCTGGGTGTTGGCGCAGCGCATCTGTTGGCCAAGCTTCAAAACGAATTTCATTGCTTTTCCAAGCCTCCAAGTTTGCAAATATCATCTCTTCAAGTAAGTACACCTCCCATCTGCCCTAGCAAGAGAAATTTGTCATCCATCATAGTGATTTGAATGGTGAAAAATCAAACCCTAGTTGCTTCAAAGTTGTCTTGCAAAACTGTCTAGGGTTTTTGTTATTATTGTTGTTTTCACTCCCTTGTATGATTTTTCCACATCCCATCCCCCTGCACTAAATTTCCATAATTCCCTTCCCCTTTCCCTCTCCCATTGACACTCACCTTACCCCCTATCACCAAACCCTAAACCCTATACATATTTCCTACTATTCCCCAAACCCTAATTCCCTTTTCCTAAACCCTATCATTCCCTAAAAATGCTACTGCTATCATCAAACCCTACTTTGCACTTATACTATCAGTCAAGCCTTTTATTCCAAAAAGAAAAATAGCAGTCACCCTATATTTAAGAAAATCTCTTCATACTCATCATTCTACACTCTATATTTGCAAGTATGGAAATAGTTTCAGCTTATGAAAGGGATGATGAAACTGTCAGTGATTATTCCCAATAAGTTCATGCACCAAGAAAACCACATAAGGGAGGAAAACACATTTGAGAGGAGCCCATCACTCTCACGGAGTTACTAGCTTGCCCTCTTGCAGTAACATGTTTTAAACATCAGTCTTGCTACCAGTTTTGTAAGATGGTGGAGAGGGTGAAATATCACCATCAACTTGCTAGGTTATTTGTTCTTCACCTTCACAATGGTCAGGTGAACCTAGCTGGTGTCTCCTTCATTTTGACACCTGAAACTATTTCAGCAGCAATGTGTATTCCTAATGTGGGAGAATAGTGGAATAAAGGACAACATGTGGGCAAAGAGCATTATGAGCCTTACATCAAGGCTAGTTATCAAAGGCAAACTAGTAGGGTCTTTCCTTTCAGATACCTACAAGACACTTATGCTCCACTCATGAAGCTTATTATCAAATATTTCACCTGTGAAGGGAGGTTTTCTCGCTTGTACACTTACCATGTTAGATTGCTGATGCACTTTACTAGAGTGATGATGATGAACCTCCCCTATTTCATATGCAGAAATATTGAGAAGATGGCTACATTGGTGCAAAGGAAACCTCTTCCTCAATAGTTCAGTAGCGTTATCATTTTTCATTGATCAAAATTGTTGTTTTGCATCAGCTAATCTTGCTGAATATTTCTTGGGATACTTTCATTGCACATGAGGTTTTCAAAAGCCCTCAGGTGACTCCATCGGTGCTTCATGAGGAAGAAGGGCCTTCAAACCAACCAGATGTTCATGAGACTAAACCAATAGGTGTGCCAATGTTTGTCACTTATGAGAAAGGCACAATGAGACTATTTGTAGCTGCCAAATGAGTATTATCTCCACCAGGAGTGGAAGGGGTCTCGTTCTCTTCACCAGACAACAGGCAAATGCTATCTTCAGCCGGGGTGAAAGGGGCTTTGCCTTCTTCTTTAGCAGAGTAGGTACAAGACAAAGGAAAACAACCATTGCATGATGAACGACCTTTTGAAGGCCAAGGCAGAGATTTCATTTTGGTTGAGGAAGAGGACACTGATTTGGCCTCCCAAAGCTCAAAGCTCAAGGATGAGATTAGCAAGGAAAAAGAAGCTGAGATCTGAAGCCTATCACTTGAGCTTGAGAGGGCCAAATGGGTCATTAAATACCCTGAGAAACAGAACAAGCAATTGGAGGACAAACAAACAATCATGGAGCTGCAAAACATAAGGGAAAACCAACAATTGGCAAAGAAGAGGAAAATCAAGCTAACTTCACTACAACAAGAAATAGATGCCGACCGAGAATCATGGTTGGAAAGAGTTAATATCCACCTTGAGAAGTTGCTGGACAAGGCTAACAAGGAGAAAAATATGTTGCGCCACATGGCTTATCACTATTTGGCGCGGAACAAAATCTGTAAAACAAGGATAAGAAGCCTAAAAGCCAAGTTAAGGAGAAATTTGAGGAGCAAGAAAGAGAAATATAAGCTCAAGATCTTGGCTGAAACTTCATTGGCCCAACATAGCACTTAACATAGATCACTTATGCCAAATTTCAAGAAATTTGGTGAACTTTTTGGCATTTTTGAATTTTTTAGGGAAAAAACAGGGTTTTCCGGCAGGTGCGTAGCACCACTGGCACTACGCTTTTGATGGGGACCTCCATTTGAAGAAAGATTTGCATTTTTGGATTCCACATGAAAAGTTATGCATACTAAGAAATTGCTAGGAAAGTTTGACAAGTTTTGGGTCTCCAAAAGGGCCAAAAACACCCAAACAATGCCCTCTCTGCCACTTTTTTGCCATACACGAAGCAGTGTTGGAAGATTGCAATTTTGGAGGGGCAAATGGACACCAAATCAAAAAATTCAAGTTGCTGCAAGAAGTAGACTCACTAGGATTTCCAACAAGATATCCTACACCTGATTTGGATCTCGGGAAGCCTTCCAAAATCAGCTTGGAAAAAGCGCTACACATAGAAAAAATGGCGCTACGCACAAAATGAAAAAGTGCCAATTTTGCCTGTTTACTCAAAATTTCGCCTAGTTTTCTTCGAGTTTGAATTTTTCTCTCTTATGGTTAACTTCATGATGTGATATGATGTAAATTCATGTACTATGATGTAAAAATGATAAAGATTGAGTCATGGAGGTAGATACATCAGTTATAGGTGGTTTTGAACTGAATGAATTAGTTTCCATAGTTTTAGAGGCAAGCTATTCCACTGCCTATTTTTCAGTTCCTAGTTTAAATCTTGTTGAAACAGCTCCTAGAATCATGCATTCAACCCCTAATGGATATCATGGGTGGTTTGAGGCCTATATCCTATACTTTCCTAGTCATTTGTCAAGGTTGGACTTTTGTGGATGCATTGAGCTACTTTGTACATCACTTTTGCAATTTGGCAAGGAAATAAACCAGGGTTTTGCAGCATTTTGTGGGATTGTGTGGTAATGTGAATTAGCATTGTTTTCTTCTCTATAATTCAGTTGATCTTATGTTTATGTGTGCCATTATCTCTCTCTTCCTTCATAGCTAAATGAATCAAGTTTGAAAGGTGGAATTCATTGGTGTTTCAGTGCTCTACCTTGGGGTTTATTTGGTTTTACATGTTTTCTACTGTTTGAAGAGGACTCATGACACTTTCATGCCCTCTCTAGCTCCTCACTAGTATTTATACTCACCATTAAACTCATTTCAAAGTGCTAAAACACTTGCCTACCTCACCCTACGGAAACCTCTACAAGTCTGTGTTCATTTCCCAGACCCAAAACTGCTTTCCCATCTGATCTAGCAAACCAACCATTAAGCTGAATCAAATTCTTCTGAGCAAGCATACCTAGCCTAAAATTATTTTTTATGTCAGTCATCTCAAGCCTTCCTTGATAAATTTTCATTGAGATTGACAAGGAGAGAACCCTCTCCTGACCTGGTAGGGCTAGCTACCAGGTTAAGTGTGGTTTGATGTTACCCTATACCTGCCTTTCTTAGCCTGAGGTAGATTTAGGCCCTAACATGCATGGTTGCACGATCAAGAAAATCCTTGTAAAATGGAAAGACACCTCTGCAGAAGACACGACTTAGGAACCAACCACTATTCTTCAGCAGTTTCCGCAGCTTCAGCCTTGAGGACACGACTGCTTTTTATGGGGGAGGGAATGTTAGGGTCTAACCCTCACCCCTTTATTTATGTAATAGGGTCAAGTCATAGTTATAGTTATTTAAAGATTCAATAAAGCTTGTATTAATAATTGTAAGTGGTTGACATGCATTTAAGAAAGGGACCACAATTAGTTGAAAAAGGGCCATGGTATTAGATAGATGGTATTGAGAGAACCATGGTACTGGCCCATGGTATTGTATGTATGAATCCTATATAAAGGATAGAGAATCCCCATTGAGGAATTTCGTGTCTTATTTTGCAATTGAGCTCTTATTTGCTGAAGGTTGCCCCCTGGAAGAGGCAAGTGAAGATTGCTTTCATCTCTGAATAATAAAATACTTGTTGTTTTTCTCATTTTGTTCTGTGTTCCAAGTTGTATTTCTTCACATATTTAGTATTCTGGAATCTTCTGGTAGGTCAAGAGCATAACACTCCACCAATATGCAAGAAGGTACACCAATTGATGTGATTAGTGCCAGAGGTTGGGGGAACCTACTCGCAAGGATGAAATGCCCTTTCAACCTCAAGCGGATTTAGAGCCATTTGACAAGTGGGGCATGGATTTCATTTTGTCAATTGATCCACCACTAGGGTAGAAAAAGTATATAATTGTATGCACTAATTATTTGAAAAAGTGGGTTAAGACCAAGGTTGTTAAGGTAGCAACAAAGGACAAAGTGGATGATTTCTTGAGGGAAAATGTGTTTTACAAATTTGGGTGCCCTAGAGAGCTAGTCATTGATCAAGGAGCTCATTTCACATCACATCTGATCACAAATTTGTTAAGACAACATGGGATAAATCACAGAACATCTATTTCATATCATCCTCAGGCTAATGGACAAGTAGAGGTCACTAATAGGGCATTAGAAGGCATACTCACCAAGGTTTGGAACAACAATAGAAAGGATTGGGTAGAGAGACTAGTGGAGGCCACTTGGGCCTACAATACAACTTAGAAGACAACCACTGGTTTCACTCCTTATGACTTGGTCTATGGAAAGAAGGGTTGCTCTCCATTGAGTTTGAGTACAACACCTTGAGAATGGCATCACAGTTGGATTTGGATGTTACAAAGGCATAACAAGAGAGGTTACCTCAGCTGAATGACCTAGATGAATTCAGGATGTAGGCCCTCCTACACACTGAAGTTATCTAAGTACAGAGGAAGGTTTGGCATGACAAGAACATCAAGTACAAGGCCTTTCAAGAACGAGATTGGGATCTACTATATGACTCCAGGTTCAAGGACTTCAAAGGAAAATTTATGACAAGGTGGTTAGGCCCATACTTGATAGAAAAGTGCCATGATAATGGATTTGTTCAAATCAGGACCATTGATGAGGAAGGTATTCCCTTGATTTTCAATGGATACAGGTTGAAGGCTTAAAAAGGCCCCTGTCTAAGGAAGAGTTCATCAACACCATTAGAAAGGAGGTAAATGTGATTGGAAGTGTCTTAGTTTCCAAGTCACCGAATTTTTGAAAGTTGTTTTTAATTGTGAAAAAAAAGAGAAAAAGGAAAAAAAAATGCAATAGGAGGCTTGGATGAAAACCTCCATGAGGCATCTAAGGCCAACTCTTCGGTTGAAAACCTCCTTGAGGCAGCCCAGGAGTGGAAAAAAGAGAAAAAAGGAAAAATAAAAGATCCTTGGGTGAAAACCTCCCTTGAAGTGCCCAGGATAGGCAGGCAAGTTGAAAACCTCTCTTGAGGCAGCCTCTATGTCCCTCAAAAAAATAGATAAGAAAAAGAAAAAAAAGAAAAGAAAAAAATACCATGTCAGGGAACTCCAACCCGTCCATTAATAAATTCTGTCATTTCATAGGTTTTTGAAGACAGTGGAAATTACAAAGATATAGGGACAACATGCTTAGTTTCATTCCATTTCTCCCTCCATCCACTCCATCTCATCCATTCCAACCATGTCCCTTTAACTCATATCCATTATTGGGCCTCAAAAATCAATTTTTTTAGCATTTTCTAGTGTGCTACAGGATGTCCTATAGTTGCTACAGGAAGATCTTGTAGCACTACAGGATGTCGTAAAATGCTACATGAAAGGGGGACCTGATAAGGAAAACATTTTGCATGCTTATTTTAGGTTGATTAGGAACCCTACAATTGATTGCACCACTCACTTATCACCCATACACCCCTGGTTCAAATCACCATGCCCATATCTAGCTTTTTCTCATTCAAAATAAAATAAAAAAACACAGGAAAATGTAAAAAAAAATATTAAAAAAAGGAGATGTCCTCCATTGCCACAACCCTTCACCACTCCATCAGAGCTTGACTATCATCCTCCAACCCCTACACCACTTTCCACTATCCCCATGAAGAAAAATCCTAGAAAAGGAAGAAAAATAGGTTGCTACATGATTTCTTGTACGAACTATAGGATCTCTTATAGCTGCTTGTGCCACTACTGCAAACAACTTGAAGCTTAGTTTGCCTACCCAACTAGATTAAGGAATAGTACCATCATCTATGGGAACCTTGTTATTCCTATCAAGATTCCACAACAACAGCAACAACAAAAGCATATCAAGCACCTGCACACATGAACAAGACAAGGAGTCAGCTATACAAGAGCTAAAAGGAAAACATTGAAAGAGAGCAAGGAAGCACTTCCTTGATCAACAACATAGAAGTCAACTACTCCGTCATGCACCAATCAACAAAAGGTAGGCTCAGGTATGGTGACTTAATCAACACTTCCCTAGGCACGATATGATGAAAAATGTGTAAATGTCGAAGAAAGGCCTTTTTTATAAGCTAGAGCTGGCCACTTAACTTGGCAACCCTCAACACGTTATCAAAAAGTGATCTTTTAGTCAGCATGCCATGTAAGGATGTCACATCAGTGAGAATCAATTAGAGAGGTGGTCGAAATCAATTAAGAGGGAGTGGGTGATGGTTACGAGGAGTAAGTGAATGATGACCAATGGTGGGCCAATGGTTCAAATTAGGAAATCTCATGCCATTGCCAGCCAAGACAATGCTTCGAGTCCTGACCATAAATAGCATAAAAACCCAAACTTTCATGCATTTTTTGCTCATTTCGAAATCAAGGAGATAGGGACCAGCTTGAAAAGCCATCGAAAAAGTTGAACCCTGATTTGGCCATCATACAGGAAACAACTACAAGAATCGCAGAAGGCTACAAGAAGCTATAGAAAATAGTGGAATTCCACAGGAAGTCTGCAAGGGTGTGCCTAGGGTCAACTTGGTCATCAATTTTCATAATCCTAGGCATTATAGTGAGAAGCAAGTAGGCTATCTCTCCTCTGTTCATGGTTTGCAAAACTGATACACTTTGCACTATCTTAGTAATTACAGTTAGCTTGGTAATTAAAAAGGGTTTGGGGCTATAAAAGAAAATTTTGTGGCTATAAGGAGTTGTATTAGTTGTAGTCATCCACTAAGAAATTTAGCTTTTAGCTACCCTAAAGTTCATACTGAAGATATCTTACAAAAACTCATGCACCTAGCTAAAACCAAAGAAGAAAATGGGAGGGGGATTCAATAGAAGAGAGCTCACTGATACGTCAAGAATTCATCTTTATCCTCCTGTAGTAGACATCACTGGTAGGCTTATTTTATTTGCTCAAGGGATATGATGATGATATAACTTACTAGTTTTCCATGGCACTAAACCCTCAATCAACAAAAAATGCTACAATTGTAGTAAAAGGGTTGTCCATGACCATTAATCCTGATTTAATCAGCAGAGTGAAAACACTTCCTCTAGGGGTCAATTGGAGAAGGGAAGACAATGCCAACAACACCTTTTCTAAGAAAAAATTGTTCACAAATGATGAGAGACCAATTGAAGACAAAAATCGGGTCAGAAGGGAGAGTGTTCCCCATCCCTGGGATGAGGTAGCCTACGACATCCTTAAATACATTTCTTGTGAAGGGAGACTGAGTGTAGTTGATGGCTACCAGTTCAGGTTGCTCCATGAATTGATATTTTGAACCAGGTTTCCCATAGCCCAAAGGTTAAGTGTGCCCTATTTTATCCTAAAATAAATCATAGACATGGGAAACAAGGTGAAAGGAGGAAAGAAACAATAGTTAGCACACCATGGTCTCATGAAGTTGATAATAGAAGATGATTGGAGTAGATCAAGAGTCCCTGTCCTCTGGTCCACATTCAGAGATATGGAGAGAGAAGCATTCCTAGAGACCCAAGTCCTTGCGCTTGGTGAGAACCCAACTTCAAGTGAAGAACAAGAAGGAGAAAAAGAAGAAGAAGAGACAGGAAAAAAGCAGAGGAAGAAGAATAGGATGAAGAAAAGAGAGAAGAAGAGGAGGATAAGTAGAAAGATGCCAGCCTTGAGAATACCACTGCACTTGAAGAGGAGGATATATCCCCAGATCAGGGAAGTTCGTCTCCTGATCCCACTAAAAAGGAGGCAGTTGTTTCCTTATCTACTTTTAGAACACCCATAAAATCCACAAATAAAAGGCAGAGACAAACTCCCCTCTATTTCAAAACAAGAAGAACCACTAGGATTAAGCGAGAGAAGCCACAAATCCCCAAAACAACCCCTATTGTAATTGAAGAAACACCAAGTAAATCAAAGGAGCTAGAATCCATGGGAATGAAGGTTGAGAAAGTCACATCACCAAGAGAAACCCTAAAGGATCCCATTACTTATGTCAAGAAGTCTGTCACTAGGTAAACCTCATCCATGCAACCCAAGGTACCTGTAACACTCCAACAGAAAGGAAAAGGCTTGTTGCAGGATTCCAAAATAGTGCTACACGCTAGCAATGCTACAGGAAAGGAAAAAAGTGATATAGGAAGAGAAGTAGGGGCAACAAGGAGGTAAAGAAGCAACACCACAAACACAAGGGAGGGAAACTTCTCCAAAGAAAGTTGAGGGAGATTTTACAAAGCTACAAGAGCTTAGTCCATAACCCAACTTGAGTTCCTACTACAAGTTCATTGAAGGAGGAAGAGTGACCCCATAGAAATTTGCAACCCTCTCTTCTTTGAACTTTAAAAAGACAGAGGAAGGACACATCAATGGATGAAAATTTCTAAATCAAAGAAAGTAGAAGATGTGGGACTTATGGAAGAAAAACTCCTAGAGATGGGTAGGGAGTTGAGTGAATTGAGAGATAGAGAATACACCATGAAAACACAGTTGATGAGGAAATTGCAAGAAAAGGGGACCCAATTCTCCACCATGGCAAGCCTCTCCATGGAGGCACTTCAATGTAGAGTTCCATCCAAATCCTATGCACTTTACCTCAAGGACCAATGGATGCAATTCCAAATTAAGACATTGGCACAACAGGGGACCATGCCATTCTAGGATTACAGGAAGTTCATTGATTGGTGTGAAAAGAGTACCCTTGAGGACAAGGCCAAGGTATCTGAATTCTACTTGTAAAACCTTACCTTAACCGACCTGAATTTTTGGGACCCTAATGCAAATGTTGGAGAATTGTAGCTGATGGCCCTTTCATCATGGATGAGTCATGTGGAAGCTTGGGCTCAGGAGGTGAAGAAAATAATAGAAAAAGAGGAAAATGAACCCCTCTACATCAGGGCAGAGAAAATAAAAAAGTGATGTAATTAGTAACCACAACATCATTTCCATTGATGCTCAACTTGCACTAAGATACCTAGCTACCGAAGAACAATCCATACCCCCTTTTGAGGGCACCCTAAGACTATTGGGGGTTAAGAGCCAACAAGCATGCCATAGGAGATGGAATAACCTGCCACACAGTCTTAGGATCAGGGAGTATCACTCTCCTGAGAGATTGAGGAATGCATTAGAGAGAACACCCATGTATAAAAAGGGCATGCAAAGACTAAAGATCAATTGGATTAGACTTAAGCTCAGTCCACCTTTGCTGTTGGGTTTGCTGGAAGGTAGGAAGGAAGGAGAGGAAAGAAAGCAGTGGGAAGAGATAGAGAAAAATGAAAGGTTCTAGCCTCAGGAAGAGACACCATCCACAAAAGCTTGGGATGTCAGGGAGGCAATATATGGATATAGATGAATAGGTTCCTCAGAGGATGAGCAACAGTTTCAGTAGGGGGGTGATGATGAGGCTCATCAATAGGTAACCTGTATGGGTCACAATGCCACTCTCTAGCTTATTAAATTGTCATTATCACATTTATTTACAGATTTTATTATATTTTGCTTAGTGAGAAGAGTAAAAGTGATTTACTATGTCCTGTGGCCTAATATGTGTTAAATGTAGGAAATTGGAGCAGTTTTGAGTTGACTTGAGTGTATGGACTCGCAGTAGACAAGAAAGAGAGATTATAGGCAGTGGTATCCCTCCTTAAGTCCTTAGATCATTTGAAGATTCTCCCACTCTATCTCATCATCTTGGTGTCACAGGTAGCCAAGAAATCTGAGCTCATTTACAGCCAAGCTAGTGCTAGTCAAGGATGAATTATTCTTGAGTTAGGGATCCTAGTATCCTTATTTTCTAGGGAGATGTTGGTAGATCCAATTTTGTATAAATAAGAAAGCTAAGGGACTCATTAGGATTCAAAGTTTTATTGTAGCCAAGAGGCCATTAAGCTGAAGCACATTTGAATGTTATTGTTATGATGTATTTGACATTTTTATGATAATGAGAAATTATATTTTAATCCAACACTGGGTTGACTCAGAGGGCTGAATCTCTTGGGTTAGGTCCCAACCCTAGCACAGAAGCTCCTCTCCTTTGTTTCTGTATTCTTAGCTTAGAATGTTGATTTACTGCTAAAGTTTATTCCTATTTTTGTTTTGCTTATAAAGTTGATTAAGTTATTTATCATCCATGCTTTCATTAGCTTAAAGAGTAGATTAGTGTTGTAGTCTAATGAAGGAAAATATACCAAAAAATATTTTTACTGTGACTCCAATCCCATATCCCTTATGGGATCATGATTAGGGGACCCCACTCTCACAGCCCAAAAATAGAGTTTGTCTTTTGTTCATTGCTTAGGTTAAGTTTTATTTATAGCTAGATAACTGTTTATGATTCCTTGGAAATATTTGTAGTTGTTAGTTTTCTTCTTAATATTGTTGTAGCTTAGAAGGTAGTCTAATCCATAGATCTAATTTCTAACAATAAGTTAGGTTAGACTTTCTAAATTCAACTCATATTTTCCATGTTAACATGAAATAATTTGTAAATGAAAAGAGAAATAAGTTTTATTGCAGGGATTGTTGATATACAGGAAGGGACACCTCCAACCAACTCCACCTAGGTCTTATCCACCTTCTTTTGAAGCATACCAGCCCTTTACTCCGAACCTAGCAAGCTGTCTTGGGAAGATATAGCCTTCTTGAAGTGCTTGGCTTGGCCTTGGGTGATGTTCACCTCCCCTACACCTTACGCAATTGTGATTCACCTTTCCAACACTTCATATCACCATTATTGTCCTTCAAATCCTTTCAGCCAACTTCCTATAGTAGTACAAGACATCCTATAATAGTTCAAGACTACTCGTAGCATTTTCCTATAGTAAACATGTAGTTCCCTATTTTGACCCTATCTTGACTTGAAATGGTAATATAGCCTAGTGTAGGAGTAGGTTAACCCTTTAGCTTGGACTCGATGACTAGAAGTACCACCTAGACCAAACGTTTCATTCCCTCTTGCAAGATCAGATAGCATTAGCTTTTATGTTTATGAATTTAGAGATTAGGACTTTTATCTATTCTACAAGTGTGAATGAGATAATTAAATGCATACATGTTTGGATTTTGAAATGATAGAATAAATTCCTATTTTCAACTAGTTCTAGTAGTTAGATGATCAAGTGGAATATTAACATAGTTTCCTTCCTACAAGCGATTTGTGTCATTTCATAGCTAGATGATTTATGTCACATCATAGAATTTACAATTTAGCATCTTTCATTTCCTGAATTGACAAGCATTTACTTTTCCTGCACTAGAACTAGTTTTACATTCCACTATTAGTAGTCAGACTCCCTTTAGTCCAATAGAGGGATGGTCTGGAACCATAATGGTCAAGTGCCCCAGTTGAGAAGTGACATGAGTAGAATGACGCATCTGTTGTGTATATAACACTGTCACCTCCAAGTTTGTATGAAACCCTGGGTTGATAAAGTAAATTTAGTAGTCCTAGGAGTTGTAGCATTCTTGCTCCGATATTGAGGCTCATCAGCCCTGGTGCTAGATTAGTGTCTCATTCATGAACTTCCTCCTAAATTTTGCATTTGACTTGGTGTAAACCTTCAAAAAATCTCAATGTATCACATATCTTCACTTAGACCTCTAACATATTCACACTAAGGCCCTTTGTTTTCACATGTGAATCTTAGATTCCTTACCCATTCATTGTCAAAGGAAATGGTAAGAAGGAATATAGTTTTAAATGATTTGGGCGCTCAACACACTTAACCATGTGAACAAGTTGAGACACAGTGCATAGGAAAAACATTCTCCTAGAGTGGAATGAGTGATGTTGATGAGGAAATTTTATAGGTTCAGTATGTCATCCATGTTGCAATAGAAAAGTGTCAAATCCTTGGTGAAGGGCGTGATAGATTTAAATAGAGAAGACATTAGAATTTGAATAGGAGTTATAGGTCTTAGGGAATGAGAAAAGTTGAAGTACTTCACTAGGTGGAAGACCACAATGAACAATGGATAGTGAGATGCCTTAGTTGGGTGCATGTTGGATGATCATTAAGTAGAATCATTCAGTGTTCATAATAGTTAGGTAGTCCATAGCTTGTAAGAAGAAGGCAAGTATGTGAAGTGTGAGTTAACACCAAGTGACATGGTCACCTTTATTGGGTTATCAAATCCCAGTTTGGAGAAAAAGGACTATTCCAGGCCTATTAAGAAAAATACAATGAATATTGGCACCACAAAAATATGAAATTAGCCATTTTAGGATATTATTGGGATGATGAGATAGTGGAAAAAGTGGCTCATTTGCTAAGAAAACACTAGGACTTATTCCCCAATTTTTTTGTAGAAATGAAGGGAATAACAGGAGAAATGGGAGAGATGAAAATCCCTTTAAATCTAGATGCCAAACCTATTAAGAAAAGACCTTATAGGTTGAACCCAATATAAAAGTAGGACTGAGTTGCACTAAAAAGAAAGAAAAAAATAAGGGAGAATTTTTGTTTGTGTTGTTGAAAAGATAATTTTAAAGTATTTTTAGAGAAGTAGTGGTTGTGTGTTTTATCGTAGGACAATAAAGACACTGTGCAAAGGGAAATAATATGCACATGGAGATGTATTGAGTAGATATGTCACAAATGTGTGCAATACACAGTGTTGGGGGTGAACAAGATTAAGTGGAAAAGAATTGTCAAGAATAACTTGGAAAAATTATGAAAATACTTGAGAAATAGGTGACCATTAGCCACTTTGGTAGAGTAATTGGTTGAATTGGATGTGAAAGGACACTTCATTAACTGTTAGACATTATTTTATATCTTAGAAATCCAGGCAGATTGCTAGAATATATTAGAAATTATTGTTGATTATAAGTTTACAGGGATGGACTGTGCACCAAGGAAAGATACACTGCATAGGGGTTATGATAGGAGACCATGCCATAAAAGCACCAGGGATACCGCATACAGACCTATAATGATATAAATATGCAACATATGGATTGCATTTGTTCACTATGCACTTTTATATTTCTAGTTGGTTGTAAGAAGAAGGGAATGGGTTTTGAAGGAGTTGGTGCACACAACTATGAGAAAGCACTATGATTCATTGCAGTAATATTTTAAAACTTAGTAGATCGTTAAGATGGTGAGAGTTACATGAGCCACAAAAACATGTAGACCTTGCACAAAGTAACCCTTCATTGCTGCACAATCTTAGCCAGTGATAGAGGAGGTAGAAATAATAGAAGAATCAGGAGCAACATAGGTCATTAGATCATTGTAGACCATGGGATTCAGGTTTGGAAGGAAATATATATTGTCTAAGAAACCCATAGTTCGATAGGTTAAGTTGACATAAGATCCTAAATACAGCATGACTTTGTGATTTATCCAACTTAAGTGTTCTAGTGCAGAGTAGCATGTTGGTCCATGTGGAGCAACTCAAGCATATAAATCATGATACTAAAGATAACAAAAAATTCCTAAAGCTGAAAATATATCTACGACATGTGTCAGATACAGACTCAAATGTTTTTGAGCTCGAGTAGGAGTGGGAATTTGGATTATAGCAGTTTAGTAGTTTGAATTTATTAGAGATCCCTCATTTTAGGAATAGTCTTGAAATCCACATTGTGATGAAATTATTGTTGAATTGTGTGCATGACGATTATCTAGACTAGAATGTGGAGTTGAAATTACTCCACAGAAGGTAGAGTCTCTCTCCTCTATAATGTCTAAAACCCAGCAAACAAAATGTTTGAGCTCAATGAGAACTCAAATGAAAAAGAAGATGGTGTGCGACAGTGATAATAATCAAAGCTACAAAAGTGAGTGCAACAACGAAAATAATCGAAAGTGAAGAATGAATGTAAAACCCTTGTATTTATAACATAATATTAGCTTATTCTTGAATAATGGGAAATAATAAAATATTATTAACCAAATTTTAGAATTAACCATTTGGAATATTTTATATATTTGGCTGGAGGGAAAAAGTATTTAAACTTTTATTTAGAAACAATAAATAAATAAATAATTTATTTATCATCTCAAGAAATATGGTTAAGGAATAATAAACAAATAATGATTTATTTAAGTATTCCTAAGGGATTTAGTCAAACTTGACAAGGAATAATAACTACTTAGTGATTAATTAATTATTCCTAGAGAGAAATAAGATAATTAATGACTTATCTATTTATTTGCCATAAAATGGTCAAATATGACAAGGAATATTAGTTAAAAAATGGTTTAATTAATTATTCCTAGAAGATAATTAAATAAATAGTGATGTATTTAATTATTCTTCATGGGTTTAATTATGAGTGACTTAACAAATGTGGTTTATTATGCAATTTCTTATAGTGAAAGCAATTTTACTATGGTAAAATTGGCCTTACATGGTGTACTTCGATCCATCTAGTAAATTATGGTTAGATGATCAATTTTTGGTGATAACACCTACAATAATGGAACTGAGGGCATGTACATCTATTACATATGGAGATCATTGTGCACTCCAAATTTTTCCATAAGCTATAGAGTTACCTCCCACAAAAATGCAACAACGTGCTCAAGGTTTGACACATATTAATTTAATTTTGTCTCAACTAAAATTAGATAATTTACATCAATTGCATAATAATGTCTTTACGAAGTTGCAGTCGCATGTAATAACTAGCACAAGTCAATATAAGTCAGTACAATGTACAGGTTAGTACAATATCCTTGGAATTAGTACAAGTCAATAAAATGTAGGTAGCATTGCAACGTGAAAAGGTACAGTTAGAAGAAGAGACATAACATACCATGAAAAAATAGATGAGCTTGCATGCAATAGTTGAATTGGTAAATAGTTAGATTGTTGAGGATGATATGGAGATTGACACTCTAGTGGAATTCCAAGTCATTAAGATCAGAGAGGATGTTGAGGGGCTCAAATCCAAGGTCAAGGAGCTAAAAGTGTAGCATAAGCCATCAAATCCACTTGAAGAGAGGAAACATTAAGCAAAAGAAGAGAGGGCTATTTCCCATATTGTATATATGAATATTTTGGAGGAGTGGTGTCAAACAACATATGAAGAAGGGTTTAACTTATGGAACAACATATTGCAGAAATAGGAATTACATGATATTTCTTAGTGAGTTCAATTTGCTAAAGAGAACATGCAAGAATTTGTCACCAATTTGAGTGGCTTGCCAGTGGCTAAGAAGAATGCCACCTAGAAGAGAAGCTACAGTTAGATAAGGAGATCAAATAGATGAGGATCACATAGTAGTAATTGGTGCAAAGTAGTGGAAGCTTTGTAGGAGGAAGCAATGTAGATTACCAACAAAGTTGGGGTAGTACAATAAGAAGTCAAGACCATAGTGAAACAAGGGGAGAAGTGGATTAACCCTGCAATGAAAATTAAAGTATCATTAGGATTAATTGTGCACACTGCTCAAACACATTCCAAGTTTGACAGGGTGCACAATTCACTCAAATAATTAAAGGAGACAACTAAGGTGAAAATTCCGTCATTATAAGTTGACTAGCTAGCTTGGGATGAGCCACATGTGAGTGTTGGTGGCCTGATGGGGCTACTTTTGGGTAGGAAGACTTGGAGAAATTTCAAGGAAGTTTAGACAATTTTAGTGAAGTGGCATGTAGAAGTGAAGAGTAGGAAACAACACATAGTACTAACACGCAAAATTGTCGTAGAAGAATCAACACACATAAATGTTGCAAAAGGAAAGAGCACATGAAAAATATTAGTGGACATGGTGGACAAGGTAAAGTGGTTAAGTTTGACTACATATTTTGGACTAGTTATTGATAAGGTCAAGAATGAAAATTGTAGATATAATTCTTTCTGATTAATCACATTGTTAGGATTTGGTTGACGTTTCGAACCAAGATCTGTATTTTGAGTGAGGAAGAGAGAGGAGATTGAGAGTGAAGAGGGAATTACAGTGGATCTACTATAGGTTTTATCTCTTCAATTTTCTGGATAATATAAAAGGAAGGACTGGCTGTTTCTCCGTGGACGTAGCCCAAACTGGGTGAACCACGTATATCTGTGTCTCTCATGTTTTATGTGTTTTCCATGTTTATATTTTTGCAATATTTTATGTGTTCCATTTATTTGTAATATATAATTTTCTAACAACTAGTATCAGAGCCAAAGGTCTATTTGGCTGATAAAATCACAGGAGAGAAGGGTTCTTGGTTCGAGTGGAAGCAATGGTGGAATATGGTAGGTTTAGGGTTGAAAAATTTAATGGCCAAAAATACCAGCTGTGGAAGATGTAGATGGAAAATTATTTGTATCAGAGAGATCTGTACAAACCATTGAGCAGAAAGGCAAAGAAGTCGACGAGTATGACACAGAATGGGATATTCTTGAAAGAAAGGCACTTGGAACAATATGGTTGTGCCTAGAGGCATCGATAGAGTTTAATATTTCAAAGGAAATGACAACAGAGGGTTTAATGTTGACATTGGCCAAACTATATGAAAAACCCTCAGCCTAAAACAAGGTATTTCTAATGAAGCGTTTATTTAATATGAAAATGTCAGAAGGTGGATCTATTGTTGATCATTTAAATGAATTTAATACAATTACCAGTCAGTTAAGTTTTGTAGGGGTAACTTTTGATGATGAAGTTAGGGCTCTGTTCTTTCTGTGCTCATTTCCAAAAAGTTGGAATGGTTTAGTTATGGACATTAGTAACTCTATCTCTGGATCTAGTACTTTAAAGTTTGATTATGTTGTCGGTGTAATCCTTAGCGAGGAAATGCAATGAAAAACCTCCAGTGAGACATCAGGTAATGCTTTTACTGCAGAGGCTAGGGGAAGAAAAATGGAAAGAGGAAAGAGCCGTGGATATCACAGTAAGTCAAGAAAAGGCAGATCCAAGTCCAGAACAGGGATAGGATGCTATTTATGGATGATTGGTCATGTTGGTAAAAATAGATGGACCTCTATTTTTAGACATATGGGTGGAGTCTATTTTTAGACTACCAGTAAAAAAAAAATAGAACAGTCGAATATTATTAGCTCTTAATAATATTTGGACTATAAACATTATCTTATCCTCTTGCAGCACTTCAGTTTGAGCTGCGGATATGGCACATGCAACTGCCAGAAGGAAATACGCTTTTCCTATGGGTTAGTTGAGCTATTGCATGATGGCTTCAGTTAGAACTCAAGTGATTGAGTTTGGTGGAGTTGATGGAGTTGTGTTCAGTTTGACTTAGTTGAACTAGTTGTATTTAGTCTAGCTGACAAATACACTAGTGATGAGTGGTGTGAATTAATTATTAATTAATTCACTAATTATTAACTCATAAATCAACTAAAGAATACATCAGTTAACTTAGTGCATGGACAGTTCAATGGAGACAAGTGTTAGAGGTGGGTAAAAGGGTGAGACTAGTATCAGTTGTGACTATAGTTGTGCATGAGATTTGCACAATCATTGATTGAGATTGCAAATGAGGATTGCGCAGTACAAGCCAAGGGGGTTCGAACTTGGATCTCATCTATTCTCAACTTGGATTGTGCAGTAGAGGCAGGAAAACAGTGGAGGAGATTTGAAACCGTGACTTGTTCAGATCTGAGCTAGTTTGTGTGTAGCATGTGGAGATAGTACTGAGTACTTGTGAGGAGTATTGTACTATGTATTGTTACATGTTCTCTATCATTATAATATACAGATAGTTGGGGGTTTTCAGCTGTATGCTTTCCCCATTACATACTGTGTTGATATGTGTGATTGATGTTTCAATGTGCGCATGCGATTGTTTTTTTAATTCGCAAATTGATGATCAATGGTAGAGGAGGTTATGTATTATGCATGCATTCCGCAAATAGTGTATAATCAGGATAATCTCTGTGAATAAGTGTTATATTATTCAAATTTCTACATGGTATCAGAGAGGTTGATCATCGGATCTATTATTCAGAAAGTAATTACATTTTTTTCTTCAGGCAGAGTCTGTGATCGGGCCAGGTAGCCTCTAGATTCATCCTTTTTTTGGAAGGTGAGATATCCAGTAAATTCCCATGCAGTCAATCTCTATACGAGAAATACTTTGTTCTCACGAATTTTAGATCAGAAGCAGTTGAGTTTTGAGCTGGTGGAATTCGAATTTGTAGCAGTGTTTTCTTGGTGTCAAAGTTGAAATGTCTTTTCAACGGATTGTGATTGGAGTATGCCCTTGAAGGCAACTCGAATTATATTGCATGGAAAGATAGGATGGAGGCAGTGTTAGATGACAATGGGTTGAAGGAGTTCATAGATGCTGAAGTCCCAAAGCCTACTAATGCTACTCAAGTTGAGGCTTGGCAAAAGAAGACAGTAAAGTGTCGAAGGATTCTGTTGGAGGGCGTGAAGGATCACATTGTATCCAGCCTAGGATTCTCTAGACTTGATGTGGAAAGCATTGACAGATTTATTCCAAAGCAAGAGTGACCAGAGGAAGTTGGCACTCAAGGATAAACTCAGAAACATTAAGTGTGAGAAAGGAGACAGTATTCCCAAGTATCTCATGAAGTTCACCCAATGCTGGGATGAGCTGGGAAGTGTGGGGGTGACTGTCGATGATGAGGAATTGGTGAGATTGGCTCTCCTGGGTCTTCCGAAGAGTTGGCGTTCCTATCCGGAATCTGTCAATGGTCAGGAGAAATTGCCAGGATGGGAGAGACATTGGTCTGATCTTGTGCAAGAGGAGATCAGGCGGAATACCAGGGACGGATCTTCATCAAAGGCATTTGATGAAGACAATTGCACTTTGGCTGCCAAAGAAAACAAGGGGAAGAACAAGAAAGCTTCTCATTCTGGTGCGAAAGGCAAGAAGCAGGACATGTCCAAGGTGAAGTGCTTTCACTGTCACCAGCACGGACATTATGCCACAAATTGTCCGCAGAAGAAGAAATATAAGCAGGCTGCTGGATCTGCAGTGGGAGAGGCCTTAGCCTCATAGTTTGAGCTGGATTTTTCACTCATCACATGCTTGGTATCAAGTGTGATGGGATCGGTATGGTTCTTGGATAGTGGTGCGTCTTTTCACATGACAGAAGATCGAGATTTGTTTTCTGATTTGGATGAGAAAGATCTTGGAGTGCACATCGAGATGGGCAATGATGGTAGATACAGTGCGACCGGTATCGGTACCATTTACTTTGAGAGGGAGTCTGGTAAACCCTTCGTATTGAAGGAAGTGATGCATATTCAAGGATTGAAGAAGAATCTTATCTCTGTGGTGATGTTAGAAGACAAGGGATATGATGTTATCTTCAGCGAGGGAAAGGCTTTCCTGCGCAGTAAGACAACTAGAGAAACCCGGAATATAGGGGTTCAAGTCAAGAACCTTTATCAATTGCATGTAGATGGCTGCGTAGCAATGGCATGCAAGGTAGAAGGAGTGGTGAGCTGTGGCACCGGAGATTGGGCCACCTTCACCATGGAGCTTTGAAGATACTGCAGGAGATTTCTACTGGGCTTCCTAAAGGCACTCTTGCGCATTCAAATCAGTGCAAGGGGTGTACTTTGGGAAAATTTGTGAAAGCCACCTTTCACGAGAAGGATAGTCGCACCACAATGATCCTTGAGAGAATTCACACAAATGTGTGTGGACCTTTCTCAGTAGCTTCGACAGCAAAGCACAAGTACTATGTG
>APFE030731617.1:177252-199911 GCA_000404065.3 Pinus taeda | reverse complement strand
AGAGGGAATCGAGCGCAAGACTCAAGTTGGCCCTCTTGGTTCTCCTCTCATCTATTTTCATAAAAGGAATCAACAGTAGACTTTGATTGTTTGTTTCTAAGATAGCCACACATTTTAGTGGGAATAACAGCATCCATGTGGACACTATTCCTGTATAACAAGAAGTTAACTTTGAAATTCCCATATTTGAGGGTTAGATAGATGCAGACACTGTAAATAAATGGTTAAATATGCTAGAAGGATATTTTATGTTCATGATTTTTTACATCTGGGAAAAGTACTTTTTCTCTTCTCAAAGTCATCCCCCACATCAATGACTGGTGGGAAACCTACTCTGAGCAGAAGGATGAAATTATTCCCTCACTATTCTTTCCTGCACCCACTTGGGATTCGTTTTGATATGCCATCAAGGAGCAGTACTACCCTATCGAGTGCTATGAGGATAAATACATAAAGTGGACCACACTGCGACAGGGAAGGGACCAAGATGTGCTAGAGTTTACCAATGCTTTTCATACCCTTTGCACAAAGTTGGTTATCAAGGATTATGAGAAACATTTGGTACTCAAGTACCACGACTGCCTACACAGGTACATCCAACTCGCTCAACACAACGTACCGATACACTATCAAGATTGAGAAGAAGCTTAAATAGAAAAAGTGAGAATTTTGATCTGCAGATCTGAAGCAAGCGAAAGGAACCCCCAAACCACATACCAAAGGGCAAAGCCAAGGTGGCGTGACCTAGGATAACCCATTGAAGCCACAAGAAAAGAAAAACACCATGAAGACAAAGAAGGACACCAAAGTGGTGTGCGTTCCATAAGTGCTCCACTCACAACGCAAGTAAGTGTCAGGTCGAGTAGTCAAATGTGGTCGAGTTGAAGGCTTTCCAGTCTGACACATGTTCCGACTCTGAGTTAGAACCCGACAAGGGGAATGACAAAGGGAAGCAGATCATTGAAATAGAACCGAGTGCCACTATGGCCACCACCAAGATCTACAAGATTGAGCTTGAAAATCCAGAAGAGGGGGAGTGCCTATTCCTCTCATAGATGTGGGTGAAGGGTTCTTTTTTGCAGTTCATTGTCGACATCGAGAGCCAAAAGAACCTCATTTTAGTAAAGGTCATGAAGTGACTAGGCTTACCGACTATAACACATCCACATCCATACACCATCAGGTGGCTTCACCAAGGATGAAATCTCCACGTCACCCAACAGTGTCGCCTTCCCTATAGCATCAAGCTCCTCACATATGAGGTACTGTGTGATGTTGATCCTCTTGAAGTTTTTGATATATTATTAGGAAAACCATACTTATGGAAGAAGCATGTTGTATATGAGTTTAGACATCGCTCTGTTATTATTTCTTCAGGTACTAAGTTATACAGGATACTGGAGGTAGCCCCACCTATAGTCATATCTTTGACCTCTGCTAAGCAATGTAGTAAGGTCACCTCCTAGACTAGGAAATTTGTTTTCTTTCTGATTCTCTCTCAAAGTAAGGGGAAGTTCTTAGCTACATCCATGGCCCCCGGGAAGGGTTCCTTCAACCAGCAGAATGAGGTGGATGCGGTTGTGGAAGAATACAGGGACATCTTCTCCTCACCCATAGGGGTACCCTTGCATTGTTAGGTAAAGCATTCAATCGATCTAACTCTCAGAGCACCTTTGCCCAACGGGACGATATGTCACTTCTCCATTCTGGAAAATGAAGAGATCAAGTGATAAATGTAGGATTTGCTACAAAAAGGGCACATCTGACCAAGTTCATCGCCTTGTGGGAGCCCAATTTTACTGCTATAGAAGAAGGACGGAATGTGGAGGCTCTGCATTGATTATTGGGTGTTAAACAAAATCACTGTCAGGAAGAGGTATCCAATACCATGAATTAATTACCTTCTGGACGAACTCAAGGGCACCAAGTATTTCATCAAGATCTATCTAAAGTCTAGTTATCACCAGGTTCCAATAGAGCCCACAGATGTATGGAAGACTACCTTTAAATCCAAGGAAGGCCTTTTTGAATGGTTCATTATGCCCTTCGGGTTGAAAAATGCCCCCGCTAATTTTATGAGGCTAATGGATGGCATCTTGTGGCCCTTCACCAACTTGTTCATAGTGGTTTATCTGGATGACATCCTCATGTTCAATAAGAGTTGGGAAGAACACTTGCAACACATTCGACAAGTCCTTCAAACCCTTTGGCAGCACAGGTTGTGTACCAACTTGGAAAAATACACCATTAGCATGAAACAGGTATAATACTTGGGGTGCATCATAGATGCATGTGGCGTGCATGTGGATCTGACCAAGATTCAAGTCATTTGGGATTGACTAGCCCTAACCACTCTAATGGAGCTTTGCAGCTTTTTGGGCCTTGCAATTTTTTATCAGAGGTTCATGTTGGGATTCTCCCATACCACTTGGCCTTTGAGTTAGATTACCAAGGGCAGGTTGAAAGCAAAGTTTTCCTTGTTCGAGTCCCCACACAAGGCATTCATTGAGTTAAAGCATCGCCTCAACTCTACACTGATACTCACACTCCTAGACCTGCAACAACCATTTGAAATTGAGACAGGCACCTCGAACTATGATATTGGTGTAGTCCTCACCCAACATGGGAATCCAGTTGCATAGCATAGTGAGACACTTTCTGATACAATTCAGAAGTATCCTAGGCTTGCAGACAATGGAAGTACTACATTCTGGGGAAGGAGACAAACATCCACACTGATCACCAATCACTTCAGTTTATACAGAGAAAAGGGAAGTTGCAAAACAATCGTCATCAGAAGTGATCTACATATCTACAACAATTCTACTTGAACATTAAATACAAAAAGGGTAGCACCAATCATGTTGCAGACTACCTCAATCAACCCCTAGCTGCAACACTAATTACTATTCTCAACTATTATGATCACGAGACTTATGGATGGTCGTAACTATACAAAAATGATCCATAGTTCACCTCCACATACCATATGTTAGTAGATGGGAAGCAAGTTCCTAATTTCCACCTCCATAACACATTATTATGCTACCTGGGCCACATTTGTGTTCCTTAAAGCAAGCTTGCCAAACTGATTTGGAAGGCACACTACAGTCGAATTGTAGGACACTTTGGGGTGGGAAAAACTATGGCTCTACTACAAAAGTACTTCTATTGGCCCAAACTTTGTTTGGATGTTGGGAAATATATCAGATCCTGCACTGCCTGCGCCATCGCCAAGCCATCCATTAAGAAGCAAGGCATGTACACTCCTCTGCCTACTCCCAGCCAGCTGTGGGAATCCATCTCCATGGACTATATGTCTGGCCTCCCTTCTACAAAACTTGGTAATGACTGTGTATTTGTGGTCGTGGACATATTTTCTAAGATGGCTATATTGGTAGTCTGCAAGAAGAGTACGACAACAGAGGACACTGTCAAGCTCTTCTTTGAACGAGTATGGGTAAATTTTGGGATCTCAGGGACCATTATATCATATCGCGAGAGCAGGTTCTTAAGTGCATTCTGGTCAAGCCTCTGGACATTATTGGACACCAAGCTCACCAAGTCGACTACCTTCCATCCCTAGACTGATGGCCAGATAGAGGTTGTCAACAAGATGATAATGCACATACTCTGCATGTACAACTCCAAGTATCCTTGAACCTAGGATAAGAGTCTTCCATATGTGCAACACAATTATAATAGAGCTCACCATAGCTTGACTGGTCACAGTCCCTTTCAAGTGATCTAGGATTTCAACTATTGTGTACGATTAATGTTGCCATGCCTCAGACAACTACACCAACAAAATCCACACATGTATCGTCTGAGGCGGATAAAGTGACTAGATTTATTGAATGCATCCAACACATCCTCCAACAAGTTCATGACATCCTGGAGAAGTCAAATTCCAATTACAAGGAGCAACATGATCAACATCGAGTGCCACTCAACTTTCATGTGGGCAAAAAAGTCTAGTTTCATTTGTAGAAAGAACGCCTTACCGGTGCCCATCGAAAGCTGAGACCACTCCGATATGGTACTTACGCCATTACCAAGGTTGTGGGAGACAATGCTTTTGAGCTCAACATTTCCCCATTCCTTGGTCTGCACCTAATATTCAATGTGGACCACCTTCAACCATCCTTTCCACAATTACGGGACACATCATACACTGCAGAACAACTCACACTAACAGAGTTAAATCTAAACTGCATGGAACAAGCCACAACTAATCATATTATGGACACATAGATTAAGAACACTTGCCAGCAAAAGATCCAACTATATCGAGTTGTCAAAGCTAGCCAAGTCCTGCACCAAGGCAAGTCACTCACCAAGGACCAGGTTCAACGAGAATTTCCTCACCTCATGGAGGCTCTACACATAATGGGGACCATTGCTTCCTAAGGGGAGAGGAATGATCTAGGTGGATATTGGTCACCTATCCCACCTAGACCTTAAGTCAATTTCATTTGTTTCCTTATTTATTTCAGCATTTACTATTTTTAGCAGTTTTTTGGGTTCTCAACTTTCAGAGTAGTTTTGACCCTTAAACAGTGTTTTTTTGAAGATAAACCTATAATACTTGGACAAACCTTTCCAACAAGGTATTGTATGCACCAAACAGAGATAAATGACCAAATTTTGACCCCGAGAAGTTGGTTACCTAACTAACCCTAATGGGGCCCACAAACTCTTGGCGTTACAATTCCTCGTGTTAGGGTTTTGGTTGTTTAGGGTTTTCTCATGTTTTCCAATAATAAATAGGCCCTTGAGCCTCATTGTAACACGGTTCAAAGGCATGTAGCCTCCACATCTCTTCTGCGAGATAAGCTACCATCACCCAAGCTAGTCTTATTTCCATTTTGTTTGTAAGCATATTTCAATATTTGATATTAATGAAATGAAGTGTTATTTCTACTTCATCTTTGTGTTTATGGTCATATATGTAATTTTTTGCATTTCTATTTAAATTCGGATCATGTACACATGGAATATTTTCGTCATTTCATAAGTCATGGAATGTGATATTATATCCTCTGAGCCTCTCACTTTCATTATGTAAATATTTACAAAAAAAATATGCAAATTTGGTTATAGACACAAATAGAGGGTTTCATTTATTACATTACTATGTATTTTTGTATATTCATTCCTCTCCCAAAGGTTGTGTTACCAAAACATTACATGATATCAATCTTTGGTATGTACATTCAACAACCTTTAATCTTCCTTGGGGTTTTATGTTGACTCTATGCCATTCTATCAAACCACGCTTGTTGGATACAAATTATTCAATCTATATATAAAGACATTGTCTCTCTTTCCATTTATTTAACTATATTAGTCATGATTTACTGCATGATTGTTAATGAAAATATCAATTTTTTTTTCCTTTCCCCTTTCAATCTATGTTCCCGGTTTGTTGTTTTAAAACTAAGATTGCTTATTTTATATATATATATATATATAATATAGAGAGAGAGAGAGAGAGAGAGAGGAGAGAGAGAGAGAGAGAGAGAGAGAGAGAGAGAGAGAGAGATTGTAGCATGAGTTTTTTAATGCAAATAGGGGAAGAGGCATGGAAAAAGGAGTAATGAACAAGAATCATCATTTGTGGAGAAATAAAAAGAAATGGGAGACATAAGTTTTAGGGACTGCAATGATAATATTTTGTAATGAAAATTGGTAGATGTGTTATATATGTTTGTTGTGTTTTAATTTACATGGTTATGCATTGGATTTGTTATGTGTTATGGTTATCAATTTAATTAGAACATTTAAGAGATGAATATGACAAATGATCCACGTTGCTAATTAATTCATGCCTTGAAGAAAAGAAGAGACCTAATGGAATGGATAATAGAGGGTCCCACCTATTAGAGTCAAACTTTTGATTAAAAAAATTTAAACAGTCCTTCCTCTTGATTCTAATCATCTTGATTAGAAATGGAACTAATATGATCTTTTAAAATTGAAAACTACTAAAACCACTTAGAGCCTCTTTAAAACAGGAGATCTCTATGAAGGCAAGCGGAAGAAAGTTGTTAAGAGAGGTATGCTACAACAATATTATGTTGTTCTTTTATTCCTCTAATTTTATTTTTTTATAAATTAGAGAGTTGTTTTTAATGGTGACAATAGTTCTATCTCTAAAGGAGAAACCAATTAGGGTTACTTCTCTCAACTATTTAAGGATGTGTGAAGGTATCGTGTGTTCTTTCTTATCATTTTCTTGTTGTTCAAAAGGTTTGATTTTTAATTATCAGTGCTAACAATGATCTTTATGCAAAAAACAAGTTGCCCAATTTTACAATTTGCGTAAAGTATTAATGTGCAACCACTCTCATTGGATTTCTTTGACTATTGTATATGAGTTTGTACATTGCAATAGTTTTTCAAGGTCTTCACATAGACTTGTTGTTAAGATTTGACTATTAAGTTATTTAACAAAATCAACCTATTTTCCTTACAATATTTATCTCTACATGCCACTTATATTTTGTTATGTTATTATTCACTATTTTCATAGCTTATGCTCTGGAGGATTTCAAGGTTTTGCCTAAAATCCTAACTAGCTCGCTGTTAATTCAATCTAGTTTTTCTTTTTTTTAGTACTTGTTGATCATTTATCTCACTATGAATATCACTTTTCATATGCATATACCAGGTTTCTCTTTCTTTTTGTTTAATATTTATGCAATGCAAATGTATCCGCAAAAAATAAAAAATAAAAAGGAATATTGAAACATTTCCATCTCACGTTGTACATTCTGAGCAATCTATCTCATTATCTTGTTGTGATAACAAGATTCGAGAAGTTGACTAGTTTAGTTTGTCTAACTTAAACCAAACTATCAACATATATATAAACGAATATTAAGGTGGTAGGAGGGAAGATGTATTTTATGACTCCTAAGAAGTTAAAGTTGTAGCGTATTTATGGGGCTTAGGATGCATGGCAAACAACTAAGCTAAAGCTTATGCCCTCTACTAGGAGATTCAATTATCAAAATAAAATTAGGTAGTTTCTCTCAATGTTTTACTAAGAAGTTAAAGTTGTAGAGTATTTATGGGGCTTAGGATGCTTGGCAAACAACTAAGCTAAAGCTTATGCCCTAGATTCAATTACTCTACTAGGAGATTCAATTATCAAAATAAAATTAGGTTGTTTCTCTCATTCATTTTGGTGACTCCCTCAGTGTTATAGCATTTGATGAAGGGCTCCTTTATGAGGGACAAAACATTAGAAAATTTTATGAAAGAAACATAATAGTTCTCTTAATAGCATATTTCCATATTCTTGGTGATCTCAATCAAGATGCAGACTTATGTGCTAATGAATGGTGTAAATTAAGATAGGGAAATTTAAAAATCAATGGTGGAATCAAGCCCTCTCATATTCCTTAGAGCTAAATGGGTTGGTATTGCATAGTCATGATGGATTGCATTATCAATCAATTATAATATGACATGTAAGATTAAGAAATTTAAAAATCAATGGTGGAATCAAGCCCCCTCATATTCCTTAGAGCTAAATAGATCGACATTGCACAATCATGAAGAATTGCATTATCAATAAATTATAGTATGACATGTAAAATCTACTTTTAGGTGGTTAGTTTTATAAGATATATACCTACCAAAACCCCTTTTTTATTGTCTAATTTAGAATCGATTTCAAAAAAATATAATTTTACAAAATAAAAGATCCTTTAAAAAAAATTATAATTTTGCAAAATAAAAAAGTCAAATTTTATTTTTTTGGAAAATATAACTATGTACTACTTAACATATGTTAAGAACTAAAATTAAACATACATGTAAATATAAATACAAAATTAACATTTTAACTATATAATAATAATAAAAATAAAAATATTAGTGACTATTTAAAACTTAACTTTTGGCCGGATTAACAATGTGGATGGATTAACAGGTTGGCGAGAAGTGACTATTAAAAACCTAACTTTTGGCTGGAATGACAATGTGGATGAATGGGTGGATAGATTGGCCAGTAGTGACTATTTAAGAACCAGCTTTTGGCTGGATTGACAATTTGGCTGGACGGATAGATTGGCATATATTTATATAAGAAAGAGTAGTGATTATTAAAAACGCTGTTGGTGGATTGACCATGTGTGTGGATTGACCAAATCACCCCTTTTTAGATTATTTGGAGCTCAAAATCACTTTTCTTACATTTTTCGGATTGACCATGTCTGTGGATCGACTAAATAACAAAAAAAATCCTGGAGATTTTTGGATATAAATTGTGTAAGGTTTTTTTTTGAAGATTTAAGTGTACATTTATTTATTTTTGGAGACTAAAAAGCAAATAGATAAATGGAGATATAAATGGTGTAAATGTTTTTTTTTTTAATTTTAAGTAGACATTTATTTATTTTTGGAGACTAAAAAGTAAATAAATAAATAGAGTAAGAACATTTGACAAAAAGTTCTTTACATAATTCATATTCTAAAATCTTAAATAATATAAATGGAGTTGTGTAACGAGGTGGAGGAATTGCTTGGATGGTTAAAAGTGGGGTAAATTTTTTTTCAAAAAATCTTGTAGAGGCAGTGTTTGAATCGTGTTTTTGATGGTGGAAATGGATTCAACACCATCAAAAATGTCTAGGATACCTAAATTTTTGAAGTTTAACAAATATAACTTGAATTTACAAAAATCCTTACCAGATTTTCTCTAAATATAACCAGAATTTCCATAACTTTCCGAACAATTCTTCCACCTAATTACACTAGCAAATATAAATAACTATAAATATTTCCACACTCGAACAAAATCCCTCCTTATAACTTTTTCATAAAACCTTTTTAATTAGCATGGAAAAAGAACAGAACAAAGTTCGCAGTGCAGCGTGGAAAAAACAAAGCAAGGTTCGCACTGACAACTTGCCGTTGGCCCATTTGAAATTAGCAACCACTTATCTATGAACACATCATGCCAGGATAACCCCGGAAACTGACGAGTTAGCCTAACAGTTGGCAATCCGCCTCCCCACCTGTGTTGGAACCTTTGTTTCTATATATATAAATATTGTGATAAATTGTGATAATTGGGCTACTATATAACTTTTAACGAGGGACTCGGCCCTTTTTTAAAAAAATATTGATATTTTAAAATTACATATTCTCTGTGCATGAATCTAAATTTATATATATATATATTTATATATATATATATTATTTATATATATATATTAATTATTTCGTGCATGAATCTGAATTTATATATATATATATATATCTTATATATATGAGATTTTGTATATTGATTACCATCTTCTGGTTTTCTAATCATTGGCTCTGAGCATATCAAAAAAACGAATATTATTTGGCGTTTAGATTCATTGGGTGAATCGATTACGTAGTCGGCAAACCGACCATCCGTTTACGCTTAATATATTTCATTTTATAATGTGGTAGGTACTTCATCAATGCATCGATCAGCATTCCTTGATAATTGGTGGTAGATCGCTCAACAATATTTTAAAGATATTGGTTGCTACAGTGATTCATTAAATTTCACAAGGGGTTTGCGTAACCATTAAATATGGCAATTCTATGTACGTTATTACGAATCTTCGAAGTGACATGAAATTATATATATAGATTTGTTGATTATATATGTAAGTTATCATGAATGTTTATTTATTTTTAAAATTTTCATATAATAAAAGAGTTGAAAAGTTATATTTATATAAAATTTTGATGATCATATATGATAATATATTTAGCAGTTTTGAAATGAAAACTTAACTCAAACAAGAGTGTAAGACAAAAAACTATTTTAAATTTATATTAAGGTATAGTGTTCATGTATGATGAAACATTTGAATATACGTTTTATGTATATAGAGAGAGAGAGGGGTTATATAGATTTGCCGATCATAAATTTACCTTATCATCAATGTTTACTTATTTTTAAAATCCTCATGAAAGTTAACCGAAACAAGAGCTTAAGACAGAGAACTATTTTCATTTTATATTAAGGTATAGTGATCATATATGATAAAACATTTGAATATAGGTTTTATATTTTTTATCTTTTTTTTCTAAGTAATGCTATTCTACTAATGAAAAAGGCAAAAGTAGAACGAGGCTCCGGCCTCTGTGGTGTTGAACATAGTTATATCAGTTATGAAACCAAAAACCCAAAAAACATGACTGCCCACTGAGGGGAAGCCAGTCCGAGTGTACCCAAAATCAAAGCCCACACAGGGGTCCCAATTCATAAACAAAAACAAGTAAAGCCCACACAGAGGTCCTGAGTAAGATACAATCAGAATGAAACCCGTGGATTGAAAAGAACATTAGTAAAGAACCTTATGAGAAAATAAAAAAGTTGGAACCTGGCTTGCACAGCTATCAAGCAAAGCCCACTAGGCATCTGGTGGAGGCTCCTCCACAACACGACATTCGTAGTCATCTCAGTCCATCGTCTCTTCCTTGATTTGACAGCCATAGTCATCCCACTCTGCCACCGCTGTAGATGTGCCACCATGGCTGCCATCGACCTCTTGCGTGCCGCACGAGCAGTCATCGACTGCATGCTTGCCACCAGCCATTTCCTCGCCATGCAGGGTGTTGCCATGGCCATCTTTGTGCCTGAGCGTAGCTATCTTTATGTCCGTGTTTTCTCCAACTCCTGTGTCTCGCATCTCCTCGGCCTTCTTCTGCTTGCTGGTCTTCCTTTTCTCTGGTTTAGGTCCTTGGGTCTGTGTAGCTTGCTCATCCTGCTGACTCAAATTTTCGTTGAATGCCACTGTGATAGTGGCAATAATGGTGGGTCGATGCAGAATGCTATGAAAACAAAACTAGGTAGTGTGGTAAGAAGAGTGAGGGGGGTCAGGAGGACTAGTCATTTGGGTGGCAGTGCTCGCTCTTCTTGCGTCATAACCCTGTGCCCAACCTCTGCCACAATGGAAATTCGGGTATCTTCAAAAGAGATGATCTATGGACTGATCAAAAGAAGGGGAGGAGGAAGGGGTCTTCGGTTCAGGGGTGGGTGGTGAGGCTGAACGAGTGCTACGGCCGCGACTGCTACTGTGTTTACTACGCATCATATGGAGAAGTCGCATCATTGCGTGTCTTCTAGGTGGGCGATTAAATATTTGGGCTGGGGTGACAATGGTATATTCAAAATGAGTAGCTGGTGAGGTAGAGTTCACTCTGGGATTACTAATGATGTTTAGCCTGGGCGCAGAGGTGTTCTGGGTGGCATTCAAAACACAGTGAGTGGTTTGGGTGAAATGGATGCCATTTCCCAAATCCACATAGCTGAGAAGCTAGCAACGTCGCCCTGTGACTGTGGGGGTGTTTGGCTCCTCAGCTTGATGGGGGCAAGAGCATCTAAGCAAGGAGGGGGAGAATGAATTCTGGCCAGTGTTTGCCATAGCCTTAAGCCTACTATAGCTGTCTCGACCTGAGCACCAGATTAATGGTGCCTGCAGGTTGATGGTGTTGTGCCATAAATTGGCATCGAGGAGGACGTGGGTGGCCATGTGGCTCGGTTGCCTGTTGTTCGCATGTCTTATCTTCATTAATTTCTAATTAATCATCGCATCCGGGTGTGCCCCATCGCTTTGTACCAGTTCCTTGTATTCTTATAAATGGGAAACATTGGTAATAATATTGCATGAACCTGTGTGTAGAGTCCGATCACTATCCACCCCAAATTTTCCAGGAGATCCGCCACTTTATTGACATCTCTTCTGATGTGTTTGAAAGTAATTGCTCTATTATTGATGAGCCAATGTTCTATGAGCTCTAACCTTTCTGCCAATCACCAACTGCTGACCACTTTGTATGCAGGCGTCCCCTCCAAAATCTGTTTGACCATATTGATTAGAATCTGAGAGTCACCTTCGATAACTAAGGGAAAGAATCTTTGTTGTTGGGCTAAAAGAAGTCCTTCCACAACCCTTCTAGCTTTGTTGAATTGTTCGTATCCCATCCAATTGAGCCCAGAAAAATTAAAATTGGTTTTCCCTTGTGATCCCGAAATATTCCTCCATATCTTGCTCTACCTGGGTTGCCTTTGGAAGCTCCATCAAAGTTTAATTGTATCATATTATGTGGTGGAGGAGTCCATTTACTTGGGGAAATGTGGTGAAAAGAGGATCTAGTATGTTTGCCCTTTACTTGATTCATCCGCAAGTTCCAATTCGCCCATATATTATGTTCCTATGGAAGGGATGGAAAGTCCTCTTCATTCCAAGTTTGGAGTATTAAGGTTTCCTGAAGATTATCACAAAAGTTGCTCCATAGAACTTCTAATGGCGTACATTGATCTTTGAAGATGTGGCGGTTCCTTTCTTTCCATTTAGACCATATGAGAAGGCCTGGAATGATTTTCCACAAAGAGTTGAGCAGTTTCTTTTTATACATATTGGTTGCCCATCTACGAATGGTGTTAGTAATATCTTATTTATCTCTTCCTTCTTTTTGGCATTGAAAAATCACTTTTTCCCAAAGTTTGTTTGCCAATTCACAAGTGTGCATGAGGTGTTGAATGGTTTCTTCTTGTTGTTTACAATTGGGACATATGGAGGATCCATGGAAACTCTTTTTCCTTAAATTATCCCACGTGAGTATTATACCAACCATAGAAAAGTGGATACCTTAGGCCAAATATTGGGTGACCAGACTTTATCCCATATAGGATCCTTGACTGTTTGATTTCTAATTATGAGTTTGTATGCCTCTTGAGTGGTAAAGGTACCTCTTGCATTATAGCCCCATCATATTTTATCCTTCTTGTCAAAGAAATGAATTTTCCTGTTATTAAGCTCTGTGTCCAAATCCTTATGTGTAGATTCAGTTCCTTGCCTGATAGTATGTGCTGAGTTTATCCATTGTCTATAGTCCTAAATGAGGGTGGGCTTCCAATGTTGGCTGACTTTATCCATCTGACGCTGTTCCCAATCCTATGTTTGACAAGGTCCAATTAGGTTACTTAATTTTGGCCTTTGTTGCTAAGAGTCACCCTAAAAGCATGCATTATTTCCATCCCTTATTTCCCAAAAACGGTGTTTTTGGATCATAGCTTTGTGCTAATTGGATGAATTCCAGATTAAAGATCATTTTTCCACTTTTGTGAGTCTAATTAACTCATCTTTCGGGTGGTTGTTTGCATATTTGGTAGTCTAGAGGATTTCCCAAGGTGTGTGCGGTGTAGAAATCCATTTCCACCATAATTTTGCTTCCATGACTACATTTCTATGTTGAGGGTCTCTGAGTCTAGTGCCCCCTGATAATTTTGGAAGGCACACATTTGACCATTTGACCAGTGCCCATTTTCTATTCTGTCTTGAGGAACCCCATAAAAAATTCCGTTGTAGATTTTTTATTTTCTTAAGCACCCATTTTGGTGCTACCAAAACAGAGAAAAGATAAAGAGGCATAGAATGCAGGACGACTTTGATTAAAACTAGATGACTAGCCATATTGAGTGCTCTGAAGGTCTAGGAGGAAAGGCGAGTTGCACTGAGATATTTGTAAGGGAGAGGGGCAACTGTCAATCCAAAAATATGGGTTATAGAAGATTGAGTGATGGGGGGGGGGGGGGGGAGGGGTATGAAAGAAAAAGATTTGGGATTTGACATTATTAATGTTGGCTCCAGATTCTTAAGAGAACTCATTTAGAAGGGATTTGAAACTAAGGGCTTCTTGTACTGAGGGATGTCCAAACAGCATATTATCATCCACAAATTTTTGATAGGTGAATGAAGGGGTATTGGGGAATGAAATTCCTCTGAGTTTTTGTAATTGTAGAGCATTTTTTATACTTCTTCCTAGCCCTTCTGCAATTAAGACAAAAATAAAGGGGGAAAGAGGATCCCCTTGATGTATGCCTCTGGAGGGACAAAAGGGGTTGGTAGGTATGCCATTAACGAGAATGGAGAACATAGTAGAGGTTATTAGGCTCATGATCCATCTAATATAAGGAGGAGAGAAGCCAAAAGCTATCAACATCTTTTGGGTGAAAGTCCAACTTAACTTATCGAAAGCTTTTGAAAGGTCAATTTTAGGAGCATACCTACTTTTTTGAGATGCTTCAAGGAGTGTATGGTCTCATGGGTATGATGCCATCTATGATTTGCCTTACTTCCACATATCCTGATTGTTCTAGCAAGATTAGCATAGGTAACATTGGCTTTAGGCGAGAAGCTATGAATTTAGATATGATTTTGTAAATTACATTGCAAAGAGCGATAGGCCTGAATTTGTCCGGTGTAAGAGATTGCTCTTCTTTAGCTATAAGAGCAATGAAAGTTGCATTTAGAGTAGGAAGCATCCAACGAAGAGTGCAAGACTCTTCAACTACCTGCCATACCTCCTCTTTAATGAGATCCCAGAAGTAATGGAAGAAGTTGGAGGTGAAACCATCTAGACCAGGTGTTTTTCCTTCCTTGAGCTGTCGCATTGCCGATTCGACTTCCTGTAGGGAGATCAGACTAAGGAGCAGTTGATTATGTTCTTCTGTTATAATTTTTGGGATGCTCTGAATAATATTCTCTATAGCTGGTTGCCGGTCGATTTGTTGTTCTTGATGCACTTTTTTGAAATGAGTAAGCAGCTCTTGTTCAATATCCTCATGGTTTTCCAATTGCTCTCCTTGCTGATTCTGAATGTGAGCAATATTGTTGTGCATCCTTCTTTGTATGGTGGTGCAATGAAAAATTTTTGCATTCCGCTCTCCTTCCCTGAGCCAACTGACTCTAGATTTTTGTCTCTAAAGTATCTCCTCGTGCTTTTCTCTTTCTACTATTTGATTCTGAAGGTGTTTTTCCTGCTCTGAGAGGGCTTCCAATGTTCCTTTTGTAATGATTGTTTGTTGGATGCTTCGCATTTCCTAAGCTAAATCATTCTGAGCCTAAAAGATATTTCCAAAGGTTAGTTGGTTCCATTGCTTGATGTTCTTTTTGAGGTATTTGAGTTTTTGTTGGAATTGAAACATTTTTTATCCTTCTAGAGGAGTGAAGCTTTTCCATACTGATTGGACCAGATTGCTAAAGTCAGGATGCATTAGCCAAAAAGTTTCAAAGTGGAAGGGTCTTCGAGTGATGTTCCTAGGTCTTTGCCATTGAAGTGAAATGAGTTGGTGATCTGATCCAGCAAGAGGTAAGATCAAGGCTGAAAGATCTCCTCCAAGATGTATGGCATTGTCTGAAAGCCGAAATATGTCAAGTCGAGAGGCGATTTGTTGGGTGCCGGTTCTTCTATTATTCCAAGTGTGAATGCCATTGTTGAATGGAATTTCAATAAGCCAGTTACTTTGTATGAAATTCTTTAGATGGGTATTGTCACTGTCCAATTTGTTTTTGCCTCCTCTTTTTTCTTCCAATTTGGTAATCATATTGAAGTCGCCTCCTACTATCCACAACAGATGTGTTCTAGTGGAGTTGAGTAGTGTTAGTGCATTTAGTGTTGTTAACTTATTTGCTTCTTCCTGGGGGAAGTAAACATTGGTGAGGTGATCATGTACATTTGTCCCTAATATATGGAAAGTGGCTTGAATGAAGTGATGACTTGTGTGGATGTTTGTGAGCATGATGGCTTGTTCATCCCATGCTATTGCTAATCCTCCCGAGGCTCCTAAAGCATCCACTGCTATTATTTGATTGCTTGGCCAAGCTTTAGAAATAGTCTGGCCAAGTGTGATAATGTTGCATTTTGTTTCTTACATGAAGAAATTTTGAGGTTTCTCCTACTGTATCAAATTTTTGATCATTCTGTATTTCCCAGAGTTGTTTAGCCCTCTTATATTCCAAGATGTGAGCTTCATAGTTCATTATTGGGAAGGGGATTGTAGTACTTTGTAAGCTTGGAATATCTTCTTGATTCCACCAACATTTCCTCGATGCGGATTGTTCTTTGTAGGTCTGTCTTTCTCCCTCTTTTTTTAGTGTCTTTAGGAATATTTTTCCCATCCCAATGACTTCCTGGTTGAATTCCTAGATATCTTTGCTGATGTGCTCTAGAGAGAATGACTTCCAAGATTTCCAGCTGTCTTTTTGAGATTTTGTCAAATTCCTTTTTCCTACAAGCTTGCTCTAGGCCAAAAATGTCCAGATCTCCTAGGTCTATACTTTCAGGTTGTTCCTCCATATGATTGGTTTCATCATTTTCTGTTAAGAAATCCGTTGAAGCGGTGGGTATTTGTTGAAGAATGTCAATATCCATGCCATGAGGTTTCCAGATCAGAGTCTTGCTGAGAGGGGAAGTGTTGGATGTAAAAATTTGAATAATATAACACTTATTCACAGAGATTATTCTAATTATACACTATTTGCGGAATGCATGCATAATACATAACCTCCTCTACCATTGATCATCAATTTGCGGAATTAAGAAACAATCGCATGCGCACATTGAAACATCAATCACACATATCAACACAGTATGTAACGGGGAAAGCATACATCTAAAAACCCCCAACTATCTGTATATTATAATGATAGAGAAAATGTAACAATACATAGTACAATACTTCTCACAAGTACTTAGTACTATCTCCACCTGTTACACACAAACTAGTTCAGATCTGAACAAGTCATAGGTTCAAATCTCCTCCACTGTTTGCTTGCCTCTACTGCGCAATCCCTTTTGAGAATAGATCTGATCCAAGTTCGAATTCCCTTGGCTTGTACTGTGCAATCCTCATTGGCAATCTCAATCAATGATTGTGTAATCTCATGCACAGCTATAGTCACAACTGATAGTAGTCTCACTCTTTCACCCACCTCTAACACTTGTCTCCACTGAACTGTCCATGCACTGAGTTAACTGATGTATTATTTAGTTGATTTATGAGTTAATAATTAGTGAATTAATTAATAATTAATTCACACCACTCATCACTAGTGTATTTGTCAGTTAGACTAAATACAACTAGTTCAACTAAGTCAAACTGAACACAACTCCATCAACTCCTCAATCAACTCCACCAAACTCAATCACTTGAGTTCTAACTGAAGTCCATCATGCAATAGCTCAACTAACCCATAGGAAAAGCGTATTTCCTTCTGGAAGTTGCATGTGCCACATCCGTAGCTCGAACTGAAGTGCTGCAAGAGGATAATATAATGTTTATAGTCCAAATATTATTAAGAGCTAATAATATTCGACTGTTTTATTTTTAGACTGACAGTCTAAAATAGACTCCGCCCATATGTCTAAAAATAGAAGTCCATCTATTTTTACCAACATGACCAATCATCCATAAATAGCATCCTGCAACTCATAGACCATGATCCATATGTCTAAAAATAGACATAGTCTAAAAATAGCCTTTGCGCCAAAAATACCCTACGGGCTCACTTAGTGAAGGTGACTTCTTTTCACTAAGCTCCATCATATTGTTGCATTTTCAACATTGGACTCTTTGGTTTGTGAGGGCTTTTGAGTGTACCCTGAGCCTATGGGAATGACCTTAGAGGTTGACTTGAGTGTTTCTGTGGAGGGCAAGGGTGGTTTAGGGTCTATTGATGCAGGTTGGGTTAGAATGTCAAAGCTATTGCTAGTGGATGGCATTGAGGTGTTGACGGGAGGAATTTTGCTTTGAGATGCAGGTTATTTGTGATTCTCTTTTGGTGAAACCTTTAGAATCAGGTTTCTCTGAGGAGTTAGAGGTTGTGGGCTTCACATTTAGTGGGAAGTTGCGAAAGAGATGGCCATGGGTATGACATTTTCTATATCTGAATTGAACATGTTCATAATCTATTGATTGAACCCACTCAAAATCATCATGATATAAACTTACCATATCCGGAAGAGCATTGCTTAGATGCATGTAGACATAAATGTGGGCATAGGAAGTGTATCTTCTGAGTTTTGACTCTTTCATAGTTTTTATGAACTCCCCCAAACCATTTCTGATGTCTTTTAGTGAGTCTTCATCCCAATATTCCAGCGGGAGGGAGTAGAGATGAATCCAGATTGGTGCCCATATTAGATATTCTTTGTCTAGGTTGAATCTCTCAATCCATTCTCTCAAGTAAAGACTAGAAGCATTGAAAAATAGGGTCCCTCATTGATTACCCTATTCCTGTCTTCAATGTAGTTAAAAACCACGGTGAAGAAACCTTGTGGTCCCAGCTGCAGGGTGATATGCCCTTTGGGTTTCCATTTAGTTGCAATCCAATCTTGTAAGGCTTTCTCTATGGGCCAGAAGCCAATAAATTTCCCTATTAATGCATGATCCTTCATGTACTGGATTTGGGTGTTGATTCTTTGACTTAGTTCGACCTTTGGTCTTATTGCTACAACAGGTTTGCAAGTTGTGGAGGTTGCTTTAAGAACCTCATCAATTCCTGCGTTAGCCGCCTGTGTGTGCTGGTTCATTTCCGCTTCTTCCTGTGGCTTTTTTTGTTTGCCTTGATTGTTTTGATTTCCTTGCTTTGTCTAGATGTTCTTCTGTTCCAAAACTATTGTTCTGTCGTTTACAGCTGATTCAGAGGTTTTCTTTGATCATTGGGGGGAGGCTCGAATTCCCCCGCCCCAGAGGTAATCCACTACAAGTACTCTATTCGGTGCCTTATGTTGGTGCCAGTGCTTGCAGTTGAGTAGGTTTGTCATTGCAGAGTATGACAAAACCCTAAGTCACCAATGATAACACATTTGGCAGTTTTGAAATGAAAACTTAACCCAAAGAAGAGTGTAAGATATAAAATTATTTTCATTTTATTTTAAGGTATAGTGATTATATATGATGAGACATTCAGGGATATAGGTGTTATATTATGTATATTTTTTATTTTTATTTATTAATATTTTTATGTTGATATTTTGGTTATATAAATTTGTTAATCATATATGTATGTTATCATGAATGTTTACTTATTCTTAAAATCTTCACATTAAAAAAGGAAGTTGAGATTTTATATTTATGTAAATTATGATGATCATATATGATTACATATTTGACAGTTTTGAAATGAAAACTTACTTAACCGAGATAGGAGTGTAAGACAGATAACTATTTTCATTTTATATTAAGATATAGTGATGACATATGATGAAGTATTTAAAAAATATAGGTTTTATATCATGTTTATGTTTATTTTTAAAATTTTTGTTTATACATTGTTTATTTATTTTTTATGTTTATATTTCGTTTATTTTATTTTTTATATTTATATTTTTTAAATAATAAGGAAAATATTTTTCCAATAATATTATCTTTTCGATTTCCTGGAATGTTCACCCAGAACTTCCATCATCGACTCTGCTACGTAACAGTTGGGTTGGAAGGCTTTCTGTTTGAAAAACAACTATTTGCTAAGTTTCCAGCGTTTGAGGTGTGTAATCCAGTTGCCCTGGTGGCAGTACATGAGCTTCCAATTCAGGGATGACAACGGTCTCTTTCGTGGAGTTTTCTCGGAGGGTGAGCCATTCTATTTTTTGGGGAACATTTAGTTTTTTAACTTCTTCTCCTCCCTTTTGAATTATGGAGTTTATTTTCACAGATCTCTTAACATGCATTTGTAAAATTTGTTTTACTTTCTCATGGTTTTTCTGTATTATCTTTTCTTGAATTAATACATTTCGTTGAATTGAAAATATGTAAGGAACATATTATGGTTGAATAATTTTCCATAGTCGATGAAGATTGCTTCTTTTCCTTCTTAAATTTGGACATCATGATACTTATTTATGAAGCACCATTATCATCTACTCGTTTACATTTTGTTTTACAAGTTCTGTTACTCTGCATCCGTTTTTGGGACTAGGGACTGTTCCCTGCTAACGACTTAGCTAGTCCAGGAATTGACACAAGTATGTCTCAAGGATCCCACTGTCCACTTACTAGCTGAAGGATACTTCAATTGGAAGCGTTCTACCAACCTTCAACAATGCTTGTTTTAGGTTCGAAAGTTTGAAGCTTCACTTCTCTCTTGGTCCTCAAACACATAAGTTTGTCTCGAGGATCCCACTAGCCACCCACCACTCTCTTGGCCTTCAAACACACAAGTTTGTCTCGAGGATCCCACTGGCCACCTACTAGCTTAAAGATACTTCAACTGGAAGTGTCCTACCAACCTTCAACAACTTTATGTTTCAGGGTTGAAAGCTTTAAGGTTCACTCCTCGCTTGGCCCTCATTCCAGTAGGTACCAAGTCTCCAAGATTGCCTCAGTTTTTCCAATGTTGCATCATGTTTTATTGTCTCTCACCCTCTTGGCTCACTTGTCCCAATTGAGATTATTTATTTCTATGAAGAAAAATAACTGTCTCATAAATGAAACTCTCTTTTACCACTGTCTAATAAATGAAACTTATGATTGTATAAAAATAAATTTAATTACATAGAACAACATTTACTTTTTATCATCCACTTAAACTTTTAATTGGCTTTAAGATTGACAAATTCATTTACAGTAAAACAAAATACTTACCATTTTTAATAATAAGTATTATACAATTTTACATGAAAAAAATATACAATTTTATCTTTTTAAAACTGACTTGTTTAAATTTATATTTAAATATATAAATTAATTAATTAATTAATATATATAGAAAACAAATTTCGTTACTAGATTTTAAACCAAATATGAACGACCAAATTAGAATTCGATAGCCAGTCGAATTTCAACCCAGATTAGTTATCCTTGAGGTTGAAATAATCCTCTGGTTTTTAAATATTTGGATGGATATTCCACCAATGACTGAGCTGTACAGCACGTTTAATATCGTTTTTTAAATAGTTGGCTCTTAAGAGGACACCCCATTTTGGATAGATACTCCGTCAATGTATCGATAGGTGAGCTACATATTTTATATTTTTTTAAAATATTTAGTTTTTAATAATAATATTTATTTTTAAAGTTACAGTGTGAAGTAGAGGTCAAATTGGTGTATGAGATTTTCTTGTTTGTGGGATAAAGGACTCACTTTTGCGCAGTGATTTGAAGGCATACATATTCTACCCCTCTAGTTTTGAACCTGAAATTTCTTAGAAAAAAACACATGCTTTTAACCATTAAACCCACACAAACGGTATAATACGCTCCATTTTAATTAATATCTTTTTAAATATTTTACGGTTAATAATACACCCAATTGATATTCGGTGCATGTTCAGTGATCAAATTTGAAGGGCAGCCAGTGATCAAATTTGAAGGGCGGGTCTTAATTTCATTTAGAAGGGCACACATTCAAGCAGCACTTCCATTATGAAAAGCATAAAAAGAAGGAGCAATTCAATTGACAATAGTAAATTATTTTCAAATTTCTTTTTATATTTTCACAAACAAAAAGATACTACTATGTCAAAGCCTGCATTAGTAAATGCATTACTCTTACACATGTGTGATTGAGAAATCTAACCACATAAGATTAATGGATAGCCAGGAGACCTATAGCCCTACTCCACCTATAGCCCTACTCCAGTTCATATAAGGATTAATTTGTTGGAAATTTTTGTGACCAGAACGTTCAACCCAATATACAAGTAGCTCAATCAAATTTAAGTTTATTGCATGAATGAAAAAATTCAGTAAAATTCTAAACAGGTTTAGGATTCAACGAAAGTGTGTACGAAGGTGTATATGTTTTTGGTATCTCATTTTTTATTATGAAAACATACCAGGAATTGGGAATTCTCAAACAAATCAAATCCAGTATGTTAGGAATTCTGTTGAATGCCCTCCTCTCCAACCATAAATCGTGCTTAAACTTTGCTTCACAGGCGTTCGTTGAATGATGAATCTATGTTCATCTCAAACTTAAATCGTCATCAAACCTTGCTTTGGGCAGCCTTCAGGAATAACCCAATGAAATTACAGACCTAATACATGGCCCATATTGACGTCTAGTCGCTCTCAATTGAAACTACCAAATGTAATGGTATCAAAGGGTAATTGTGACATAAGAATTAATAAGAACTTCCATCATATGCACAAATAGAAAAAACAACTCAAAAAGAAACTATTGTTTTGAAACAAATGTAATGGTATCAAAAGGTAATTGTGACATAATAAATAATAAGAACTTGCATCATATGCACAATTAGAGAAAACAGCTTAAAAGGAAACTGTGGTTTTTGAAATGAGAGTTTCTGAAATGAGAAAAAACAACTCAAAAAGAAATTGTTGTTTTTGAAATGGGAGTTTCTGAAATGGGATTTAAGTTTTAACATGAAAAGAAATTTACAAATTCAACATTCCTAAAATTCTAATTTGAGAAAAAATGAAATTTTAAAAAAAAGTTGAAAATTTAACAACCCTTCTTAAAAAATTTCAAGATATTATTCCAATTTTTTTTTAAATGACAAAAATCAATTTTTAATTTTTTTTTTACTGGTAAAATTTTCTCCCTACTTCTCTGACGTGCCAGAGACCTTTGAAGGGCTATGAGATGTTCAATTTTGATCCCGGAAGGAGCCCACTTGAGGGAAATGTCAACGTAGATCATCACTAAAGTAATGGAAAGACCAACTGGAAATACCAACGTGAAAGTACGTGTGGAAGAACCAAAATACCAACGTGAAACTTTGAAAGTACGTGTGGAAATACCAACGTGAAAGTACGTAGGCATGGTCTAGCATGATCTTATCCCTTTTCTTCTTTCCCGATAAAATGACATCCCACTTATACTTCGTATCCAATAAGGATATTCTTTTAAA
>APFE030731617.1:161610-175192 GCA_000404065.3 Pinus taeda | reverse complement strand
ATTAAAGGTTTATAAAGATAATATATATTTTTTTTATTTTATTTATAATATAGTTAAAATTTATATATATATTTATATAAATTAATAAGAAATTGATAAAATAGGGGCAGAACAATGTTTTGGGCTCTGACGTGGCTGCAGGCGGGGTGGTGCACGCATCCTTGCGCCTACATAGAATCAGAATAACATATTTATCTCAGTAAATTTTGGGCTCACGCGATCGCTGTTAACATTTCCTCTGACCTGTCGGCATTCGGTTCCTGTGCGCACGGTGAACTGACCCTCCCGCGATTTCAGTGGCGGTCTTCGTCAATGGATAGAATGGATATCGAGGAGGAGGCTTTGGATTACTCCCTGGATCTGTTTGAGGGACAGTCTATTTTCGGCAGTCACAGCCCTAACCCTAACATCGAATGCCCTGCTCTGAACAGGCTAACCTATCTGGGTTCCTCGCTGATTGTTTCACTGCCTAGATCTTCTTCATCGCCCTTGCGTTTCGGATCACTCTCCTTGGAAACATCGGGCCTGGATTGTCCCCCTCTATCCCCTGGTACTCTCAATCTACTTACCATTGCTTCACCTCCATCGCCTGCTTTCGATCCACTACCCACACACAACCCTTTGCCCTCGCCTGTTACAATCCTCCTATCTTCATCTAACCCTAATCCCCTCCCCTCGGGATGCTTCGACTCCTCAGAAGGATGCGGGATGAGATTCGCTAATAGAACATCCATCAGCGCTGCAAACGAGGAAAATGAAGGTTAAGTACATGAAAACCTCAGCGAAAGACCTCACCATTACTTTTGGCGAAGATATCCCGATGGGCGAGGTGGTGGACAAGGTCAACAGTGTTCTTGTTGGGCATGTCAGAGGAAGAGCATACTCAGCGACCAGGCTCACCAACTGGGTAAAAGAAATCTCATGGGGCATGCTTCAGGAATTACCAGATGTTTAGAGCCTAGCTAGAGGTTATTTCGTGCTGCATTTTTCTAAAGCAGATTACACTGAATTGATACTCGCAAAATACTGGCATATTGAGATGGGACCAGTCCTTCTCAAGCGCTGGTCTCCATTATTCGATCCAGAACGGGAGGAGATAGGAGCAAGTCCTATATGGGTGCGTTTACAAGGCCTTCCACTTCAATTCTGGTCTGAAGCAACGTTTATAAGGATCGGAAATGCCCTAGGTACTTATCTGGAATACGATAAAACCTATGTTGAGACAAAGAACCGTGCGCTGGCAAGAATACTGGTACACTTAGACACAAGGGAGGGCCTGGAAGAGAAGATTACCCTAAAGTGGAGGCACTATACCAGGGTTTAGAACTTGGATTATGAGGGTGTCCCTTTCCGCTGTAGGAGGTGCCATAAGGTAGGGCATGTATTCAAGGAATTCCCTTTGCTCACGAAACCAGCAGAACCTGTCGGCTCACCAACACCTCAAAAAGGAATTCCCTTTGCTCACGAAACCAGTAGAACTTGTCGGCATTTGGGATTAGCACCCTAGTCCCTAAATAGCTCAATCTTGGTGAATCCTCAAAGTTAGCTGAGGAGAGCCACAATCTGCCATCACCCCCACTAACTCGGGCAAGAGCTGTTGTTGCTGCGGAGATGGCAAGGAAATCGAGTACAGCTCCACTCTCTCCCTTCCTCTCATTTTATTTCTTTGTCTCATTTCGTATGTTCATATTTGAATCTATCTACTTCGTTGTCACTGGCTATCACATGCAAGATCTTATTTCCTCTGCCCATCATTGCCTCTACCTCCCCTACCTTGCCTCCGCTCCCATCCTCGCTCGGGGCTTCAGCCATCTCCCATAAGGTATTGTCCCATTCTTATAATCTTCACACTCGGAATTTACCTAATTCCGGTATTCAATCTAGTCTAGGACTATCCTACCTCAGACCTTCTCAAACTACCTGGGGATATAAATCTAACCTATCTAAAGCCATTCAGAAAGTCAGAGCTAAAGTAGCCTCTGGCAAGCAATCCACTATGGAAGGGGTTCTTAGAGTAATGAACACCCTGGGAGGGGTTCCACCATGAAATGCCTCTCCTTTAACTACAGAGGTCTGGCTAGTGCCTCTAAAAAACTAGCCATGAGGAGGTTAATTGAAAATGAGCCGACTGATATTATAATGTTGCATGAAACCTTGGGCAATGGCGAATCTATTAAGCAAACCCTACCCATCATCAAACCTGGTTGGCAATTCCACACACTAGATGCCATAGGTAGATCTGGGGTTTAGCCATAGGATATAATCCATGATCCATTAATGTATTCGCCACTTGGGGAGGAGTGGGTTTTATTGGACTAGATCTTTTCTCGGCCGAGCTTGGATTATCCATCAGATTCATTAATGTTTATGGCCCCTGCTAGTGGAGAGAAGATTTCTGGCAGTTCTTTCTTCAAACAAATATGACATCATTGGATCAAGTAATCATCGGGGGTGACCTAAACTTCTCCATCGATTATGGGGAATCCTAGGGATCACAAGCCCAAGTTGACCCCATGTCTGAATTTCAAGGATATTCTGGACCAACACAATCTTACTGATATCCCCATCATGAAGCTTATGCCCACGTGGAGAAACCGAAGAGTAGGGGAAGCAGCCTTGACTAGAAGGCTTGACCGATTCCTGATCAAAGTTCCCATGCTTCAAAGACTCTCTAGATACAGACAGTGGGTCAAGTCTGGGGGAATATCAGACCACTATCTTATCTTTCTGGAGATTTGGACTTGATGCCAAGCCTAAGGGCCCCTTCAAATTTAACAATGTTTGGTTACAAGATGCGGGATATACAAGTTTAGTCAAGGACTTTTGGGCCTCCCACCCAATAGCAAATCACAGATCAGTAGCTGAAGGTTTCTGCCACAACCTATCCTAGCTTAAACATATAACCATAGCATGGACAAAGGAAAAAAATCCAAGGATGATCAGTCAATTATAGCTATTGAAGCGTAGTTGAACAATTTATTGGATGATAGAAATCTTGGCTTTACCTCGGCAGAAGAAAAAGCAAAGTTGATTGAGCTTGAAAAACAGAAAGAAAAGATTCTAAAGGAGAGAGAAGAATCATGGAGACTGAAGAGTAGGGCTATATGGTTATAGGCAGGAGATGAAAATACAAAGTTTTACCAAAACTATGCGAAGGGAAGGAAAATAGTAAATACTATTTGGCAATTGCCTCTTCCAGATGGAGAGCAAGCTGACAATTTCTAAAAGCTATATAGATTGGGAACCTCTAACTTTCAGAATCTATTTAGATCCCCACCAGAAGCTAATTTGGCTGATATCATACAAGTGCCTGGTCTATTCCCTAGATATGTGGAGGAGGAAGCTATGATTGAACTTAATGCACCAGTTACCCTGGAGTAACTTGAAGGGACTTTAAAGTGGTTTAAGAAAGACAAAAGCCTAGTCCAAATGGGTGGACGATCAAGTTCTACGTAGCTTTTTATGATATCCTAGCCCAGGTCCTGCTTCAGGTTCTGGAGGAATGTCGGCCTACTGGCAGAATTTACAATGCTATCAATTTTACCTTTATCGCTCTCATCCCCAAATTTGACTCCCCTGCTTCCTTCAATGATTTCCAACCCATCTCTCTCTACAACTACCTCTACAAGATCATTTCCAAAATCATCGCAAATTGTATCAAGCCTATCCTATCTCAGCATATTCTCCTGAACAATTTTCGTTTCTCGAAGATTGACAGAACCATGAAGCCATAGGTTCTGCACAAGAAGCCATTCATTCTATCCGATCCAGAAGACTAAAGGGAATCATTCTCAAAATCAATTTGGCCAAAGAATTTGACTAGATGAGTTGGTTTTACATTAAAATGCTTCTTATTCACCTGGGCTTCCCCCATCAATTTACTACATGGATCATGGCTTGCATATCATCGCCCTCCTACAACCTCCTCATCAATGGCTCTACCTCACCCTTCTTCTATGCTGAAAGAGGACTCAGGCAAGGCTACCCTCTCTCTCCCCTCCTCTTCCTGATTGTCATGAAATGCCTGAGTAGACTCATCTACCATGAAAAAAAGAATGGTAGATTATCAGGATTAAAGATATTTGATCAATGTTTCCTGACCCATCTCCTGTTTGTGGATGATGTCCTCATCTTCTTGGATGGAAGTATTCATGATTCAGTTGCCCTTGCAAGATTCGTGCCACTTTTTAGAGGGCCTCTGGTACGATGGAAAATCATGCAAAATATACCATTACTCTGGCTTTCACTTCCGCATAGGAATCCACTTTTTCCCTGCTCCACTTCCCTTATAATCCTCGTCCTCTTGACCAGGGCTTCAAATACTTAGGATTCTGGATTAAGCCCTTAGGTCATAAGATAGCTTACTGGACTTGGTTGATCACTAAATTAGAGAAAAGGATATCCCACTGGATCCATTGTTTCTTATCCAGAGTAGGCAGGCTAGTGCTTATCAAATCTATACTCGAAGCTACCCCAGTATTTTGGATGGCATTAGCCTGGATCCCTAGAAGCATCCTGGCTCGTCTCAAGCAAATCTGCTACAGATATCTATGTAATAGAGGTCAGGACAAAAGAGTCTTTGCATGGATAAGCTGGAACAAAATTCCCTTGCCCAAGAAGTGGGGAGGTTGGGGCTTAAAAATCTACCCTCTTTCGCACAAGCTCTGGCTACAAAAATGGGATGGTCTTTTTACCAAGAAAAACCTCTGGACATCCATCTCATATCACAAATACATCTATCCCCAACAAATAATGGATTGGATAAGATTGTCTGGTTGGAATAAGACAGGGATATCCACGATTTGGAAAGCTCCACTATTCTCACTCCCTCTTATACGTGGTCACCTTGCTTGGAGAATAAACGCATGAACCAGTGCTCACATTGGGCTGGACCAATGGATTGGGGGAGGGGGTAGATGTTTCCTCCTAAGAGAGCTCACTCAATTAATTAACCAACATAACATGAAAGTCATTGCTCATATTGCGGATCAAGATAATTCCTCTGTTTTGATACAAGCATGGAAATCAGCCACTCAACTAAACTTCCTCCTTACTGGAACTAGACTTGGAATGATTATACAAATGCATTGAGCGAATCTCATATTCACATCAAGGAAGGACCAGATGAGCTCATGTGGAGCAAGGTTGAATCTAGTTTCTACACCTCGAAGGAAGGCTACCTGTGTTTGCTTCAAGACAAACAACTTGAAATCATTCTAAAATGGTGGAAGCACATATGGCAATTAAAAACTCCTCCCCGGACCAGACATTTTTTCTCATGCATCCTTCAAAACAAGGTACCAACAGGGGATTCGCTTATGCACAGATCCATGCATGGTCCTCACTGGTGCATTCTATGCAAATAGAGCACTGAATCAACTGAGCATCTGTTCCTCACTTGTAACACTACAAAACAGATATGGAAAGACGTTGCTGCTGAGATCAGGTTTACGGGAGCATGGGAAGGAGACAATATAACAATAGCTTGGGAAGTCTAGAACAATGCTCATTCAGGGACAAACCTACCGTGCCTACCCGCGATCATATGCTAGGAAATATGGCTGGCTAGAAGTAAACTGAATTTTGAAAATGGCACGATCAGATGGCATACCATAATTGCAAAAAAAATTGCCTCCTATCACAAACTCCTTGAATACTCCCCTCCTTGGTCGTGTAGATCCTCTGCTCCTGATCCTATAGACCACTCCACCTCGTGGGCCTTCTTCGATGGAGCAACCCAACAACACAGATGTGGGGGGGGTTCATTCTGTACCTATCAGATCAACATTACTACAAAATCAAGATGGGATTGGGTGAAGGAACGAAAAATTTCACAAAACTAATAACACTTTGACATCTAATTCATTTTTCCTTAAATCATGATTGTAGAGATATTCAGATCTTTGGTGACTCAAATATCATTATCAATTGGACCAACAAGCACACTAGATGTCATGCACACACAATTTTAAATATTCTGGATGAAGTGATGCATTTAAAATATCATTTTAATACCATCCTTGTTCATCATATTTAAAGGGAACATAACAACTATGCTGACGACCTTTCCAAGGAGGCCACGCACCTGCCAAGAGGACAATGGATAATCCATGAACAGAGGGGTACTACACAGTACCAGTGTTATCACAGGCCTTATATAGATTAGACCTACCATCAAGTGGATGGTCCCTAATCTTTTGCAGAACTACTGGCCATATATGACGATGTAGATAACTAGTTTATATTTATGCTCAACACCCTGCAAGGTGTAAATATGTTTATATGAAACACTATACAGCATCATCCTGCGTGATGATTTTTTGGTTTTTGACACGGCCATACACAAGAATGGGTTTGTAGATATTATGGACATACAGATACAATTGCATATGCTGAATAGCATATACTATATGTAATTTTTCATCATATAATGAAAGATTACGATTTTTCCAGTGGGAAAAAAATAAAAAAATAAAAATAAAAATATTTTTTTTTTGATAAATAGAAAAAATATATAATAAAATACTAATTTAATTATTTTAAATTATTATTATTAATTAAAAAAATAATTAATATATAAGTTACGCATTTGAAAAAAGTGGAACAAATTTTTTAATTATAGAGATTAACACCATTTTATCATGTAAATTTTTAATCTCTAGGTTTTGTTACAATATCATGACTTATCAATGCCACATGCCCAAACAAATATAACTCACTTCATAAGACTCTTGTTCACATGACATTTTTTTAATTAATCATTTTAATTAAAAGGGAAAAAAGAGTAAAACTACTTTGGAGATAAATTTCAACCTTGGATTGTGTACTACTATGAATATTCTAGAATATTTTGTGGAGGCTGAATCCCTACCATCCACTTAATAATTATTGATAGCTAAATTAAAATTCTTAAGACTTATTCCAAAATAGACATGCCTATCCACCTAATAAATGTGCACTATTATAAATCACATGGTGATAATGTTGAAAAGAATGGAATCTCTCTTCAACCAAGGCCCAACGAAGCACCCTATGTTTTGATGTTGTTACATGATTTATACTTTGAAATAGAGTCAATTCATATTGTAGGTTGGCCAAAATTTACCGATTACTTATCAACATATAAATTAGTGAGAATAAATATAGCATGGAGGTTTCACATTATTGACCAATATCTATCATGTTCATTCATAAAGGAGGTTTTAAAAGTGCGAAAAATATAATCAATATATTGTAGGTATTGGGGTTTGGGGGGGGAGGAAATGTGGGTTTGTGAGTATAAAAAAGGGTATCTGGTAAAATTAGGGAATACATATTATAAATATGGATTATTTTTATTAGAGATATGTATTAGGAGGAGGATCTAACATAATGATTTTGGAAGAATTTTAGAAATATCTAGTGATATTAGAAGTATTCTTTAATATCTCACCAATGTAGGCACTATGATATGGGTTGAATGAGGGGAGACCCTCTAAAGTGTGAAATTTTCCTTGAAATGTAGAAAATGGAAATTATTCTTCTAACTAGATAATTATTAAATGGTTTATTTGCGAAGACAAACAACGAATAGTTCACACTACAACTCCTTCACAAATAAAATGTTGAGGAAATAAAACTGTTGAGAACTGGGAAATAAAGACCACACACACAATACAAATGACACTATTATTTTTAGACAATTCTCTCTGGAAAAACCCAATGCAGGAAAACATGTGCAACATATGAGGGTTTTATTATTATGCAGTGGCGAAATTTTGAGTATAATGTCCAACTATCAAATCAACAAAATAATAAGGCCAAAACATTTGTGAGGCAAATACTTGAACACCGCGCCTGACCTTGCTCTAACAATTGGCAAAACCAGTTGTTCATACAACCTCTATGTCAACCTTTGCATAGTGCTTGTGTAAGCTCTACTCGCTATGCATCCAGAACTGTTGGAATGATGATGTCCTCACTGACTTTGCCTTTGGAAGTGACTCACTTGGCCTCCTGGATATTTTCCAAGCCAACTGCACCTGAATCACCTTCTCCTCAGCAAAATCGATCTCCCTCTGAAGCTATATGTGCAACTTCTTTGGAAAATGTGGCCCTTCTACTACTAAATCCCTAGAACTAGAAAGACACTCACTGTCATTGCATCTCCTCTCTAGCTTGAATTCTTCTCTGTTGATTCAATACAACTGGGAAGTTTGATCTCTACCAAGGAACTTGACCTCAAGTGTGTTTAGCTCCAACCTCATCGATATCCTCTTATAATCTCTTGTTGGCTCACCAATGACCATGATTAAGTCCTCATCCACGACTAAGATCATATTTGGATTGATCCATGTGACTTTCTAGAGAAATCTCACTTTCCCCAATTAATTGTTGTTGATTAATCATTTTTCCTAAGTTAGACTTAGGAAAAATTAAATTATTGATTAATTAACTTAATTAAGGCATTTCTAGGTGGTTTCTTTTGAAACATTTTCTAGGTTTTGGAGCTCTTGTGTTTCTAAGCCTCTCTAACTAAAGTCTATACTAAAACACCTGTCTGATGCTACAAAAACAAACACTCCCTCTTAGCAAGGAACGTGTTCTCTCTATCTCGTAACATCATCTTCCATACATGTTGTTGATGTCTGACAACTTTGACTAACTGCCGCTGCCTACCAACCAGTGCGCAACTCTGATTCATTTGCCACACTATAGCTAAATCACACCTGCATCTGCGATGTTGCTAACACTACACTATACACCCTAGACTACTTCCAACTCTGCTTTGCACTGCAACTGATAATGAATAATCTAAATCAACTATATCTATGGCCTACAAGTGTCTCCTAAGTCACTGACTGCTACTAGTCTTTGCATTGTCTATTGAGTTTGTCTGCACTACAATTGCATTGTGCTCCTCATCATCTAACTACAACTATCCCTCAAGAACTGACTGTACCATCTAACACTCGTCCATTGATTACTAAATATTGTGAGCCCATGTAGCAATGGTATTGATCCAAGAGGAAACACCTGTGCAATGCTAAACACATGTCTAATGCTCAACACATATCTTAGTGCTACCCTAAAGGGATCCTACCTAGCTTTGTGGAACTCTAGAGTCTAGAGCTTAATGTCTCCCCACCTCTCTCCTAGAGGTATTACTACATACAAAGTGAAATATTCCTTCAACGCAGAGGACAACTGATCAATCTTTGCTGAAGCTTTTTCCTGCTCCTGCTTCTCCTTCTTGTCCTTTTTCCTTTGAGGACACTGGGTACTATAGTGACCAAACTCACCACACTTGAAGCATTTGATCTTCGATAGATCCTTCTTCTTCTTATCTCCTCCATGTGAGTGTTGTCCCTGACTAGGACCTTTCTTTTCCTTTCCCTTTGATGAAAGGGTTACATTCTCCTCCTCCTTCACACTCTTTGATCCTCTATTGTTGCCACTGAGACTACTCTTCACTAGAGAAAGTCACATCTCTTCATGTGTGAAATATACCCATCTGGTAGTTTATCTCGTCTAGTGATGCCTTGGAAAAAATTAGCCCACTCCTTGGTGAAACCATTGATGGCTACACACACAATTTCAACTTCTTATGGCATCTCTCTTACGAGAGATAAGTCATTCTGGATATCCTAAATACTAGTAAGCTATGAAGTAACTCCTTCTCCCTTATGCATCCTAGTGGTTCTCAGCGTCTCCTTCAGGAACATCTTCTAATTCTTAGAAGGACTTTGATATAGTCCTACGAGACTATCCCACATTTCTTTGGTTGAATTATTAGTTGCTAAGCGTGAGGCTATATGATCCTGAAATCCATCAAGGAACAACTGATTCTCCATACCATTTCCTTGTCGTAGTTCTCTAACTACTATGGATCTATAGGTATGTCTAAGACCTGTTCTACGTACATCTTCAGACCAAACTCATCTAGTAGGAATGACATTATGGCCTTCTAAATAATGTAGTTGGATGCACCATCTATCCTTTCCTGAGGCCATTTTCTACAAAACTTCATAGCTAGGAAATAAATAGGAATCTCCTCCTCTCCTTCTTAGCTACCTTCTCTACAATTCAAACTTCCTTCTAGAATACGTAGTCATGCCTTGCTGGTTCTGCCTCTGCAAATGGAAATTTTGGATTTCCTTCAAGATTGAAACTAGAAACCCTTTGAGAAAAATCCCTCGGTGCGTGCAATTTATCTTCCAACTAGCGTTGATTTTTCTACTACAAAATTGCTGCAAAAATAACTACGCCCAAATAAAAAATATTCTTTGTGAAAATACTGATTTGCTCCACCTAAACTGCTTACCATCTTCACCACTACTTGCTAGAACTACTGTTAGGCTCTGCGAATATTTCCTATCTTTTGCACTAAAAAATCAACCCCTCTACCTAGCAGTTCGAACTGCCTGGTTGACTTTGCGCAAATATAGAGAAATTATTCTTTTGTTCCCACTAAATTGCAAATTTCTCCCTCTTCATCTTTGAGCCTTTGATCTATCAAACTAGCTCTGATACCATGTGAAATTTTCCTTAAAATGAAAAAAGTGGAAATTATTCTTCTAACTGGATAATTATCAAGCAATTTATTTGCTATGACAAACAACGAATAATTCACATTGTAATTTATTCACAAATAAAATGATGCAGAAATAACAATGCTGGGAACTGAGAAATATAGAGCACACATAAAATAAAAATGACATCGTTAATTTTGGACAATTATCCTTGGAAAAACCCAATGTGGGAAAACCGGTGTAGCAGATGAAGGTTTTATTATTATGCAACAATGAAATTATGAGTACAATCTTTGGATGCTCAATTGGCTATCCACTTAGGAAAATAATAAGGCCAAAATATCTATGACGAAAACACCTCAACGCCACACCTGACCCTACTCCAATAACTAGAAAAACTTAGGTGCTTGTAGAACCTCTGTGTGAGCCTCTACGTAGTGCTTGCATAAGCTCTACTCTCTATGCACATGCAACTATTGGAATGACGACATCATGGTTGACTCTTCCTCTGGAAGTGACTTGCTTTGCCTCTTAAGATTTTCCAAGACAACTACACCTGAATCACCCTTATCCTTAGAAAAATCAATCTCATTGTGAAGCTATCTGCATAGCCTCACTAGGAAATGTGGCCCTTCTGTTGCTAACTCTTTGACAATGGAAAGCTTCCTTCGAACTCACTTTCTCTACCCTTCACTATCTCTACATCCCCTCTCTGGCTGAAATTCTCCTCTACTGAATCACGACAACTAAGAAGTTTGATCTGTACCAAGGAACTCGACCTCAAGTGTGTTTATCTCAAAACCCATTGACCTCCTATTATAATATCTCATTGGCTCACCAACGACCATGATTAAACCCTCATCAATGACTAAGATCATCTATGGATTGATCCATATAAGTTACTAGAGAAATCTCACCTTCCTCAATTAATTGTTGTTAATTAATTATGCTTCCTAAGTTAGACCGAGGAAAATTGAAATTATTTATTAATTAACTTAATCAAAACATTTATAGGTGGTTTCTTCTACAAAAATTTCTGGGTTCTTGAGCTCTTATGTTTCTAGGCCTCTCTCACAAAAGTAGAGAGTAGAACACCTATTCGATGCTATAAACATTGACATAAAATGTAGTCCTTGACAACTTCTAGTTACCTATGCTAATTAGGCCCTCATTGCCCTTGATGAGGCTCATCAATAGGTAAACTATATGGGTCACAATGCCACTCTCCAGCGTATTAAATTGTCTCTTCTCACATTTATTTACATATTTTGTTATATTTTTCTTACTGAGAAGAGTAGAAGTGAGTTACTATGTCCTATGGCCTAATATGTGTTAAACGCAGGAAATTGGAGCAGTTTTGAGTTGAATTGAGTGTAGAGACTCAAAGTAGACAAGAAAGAGAGATTATAGGAAGTGGTATCCCTCCTTAACTCTTCAGATCATTCACATATTCTACCACTCTATCTCATCAGCTCGGTGTCACTGGTAGCCAAGCAACCACTTATTTATGAACATATCATGCTAGGATAACCCCGAAACTGACGAGTTAGCCTAACAGTTGGCATGTAAACTAGCTATTCCTTTACACTTCAGATATTTCAACTAATTTTTTTGGTAGATATTCCATGAATCCATCATAATTGACTTTGGATAAATATTCCATCAATGATTGAATCAGCGAAATTGAGCTGACCAATATTCCTAATAATTAGATTTATGAATAGTATGTAGTTAGTATCCAGTAATAAATAAATGCATGAATCAGGTTAAATATTTTAAGAGTTTAGTGAATAACTTATTTCTTTATCTACTTAAATTCAACTACCATTAATATATTATAACACTAGTTTATTATGATATTTATAAATTAGTTATTATGATATTTACGAAATAATTATATATAATATAATTTTAGGCACTGATATCTCACGTGGTCGGGATGAAAGGCTTTCTGCCTCCACGCCTCTGTTCGAACCCTTGTTATATAAATATTGTGATAATTAGGCTACTATATAACTTCTAATGAGGGACTTGGTACTTTTAAAAAAAAAGTATTGATATTTTAAAATTACATATTCTGTGCATGAATCTGAAAATATATATATATATTCTGTGCATGAAGCTGAATTTATATTTATTTATATATATATGAGATTTTGTATATTGATTACCATCAAATACGTGGTCCCCTGAAGAATCTTCTGGTTTTCTAATCATTGGCTCTGACCATACCAAAAAAACGAATATTATTTGGCGTTGAGATTCATTCAGTGAATCGATTATGTAGTCGGCAAACCGACCATCCGTTTACGCTTAATATATTTCATTTTTATAATGTGGTAGGTACTTCATCAATGCATCAATCAGCATTCCTTGATAATTGGTGGTAGCTCGCCCAACAATATTTTAAAGATATTGGTCGCTACAGTGATTCATTAAATTTGACAAGGGGTTTGCGTAACCATTAAATATGGCAATTCTATGTACGTTATTACCAATCTTCGGATTGACATGAAATGTATATTTATATATAAGTTTGTTATCATATCATGAATATTTATATATACTTAAAATTTTGAGAGTTTGAAAATTTTATTTATATAAAATTATAATTATCATATAATAATATAATTGGCAGTTTTAAAATAATATATATTTGGCAGTTTTGAAATGAAAACTTAATTCAATAAAAGTGTAAGACAGAAAACCATTTTCATTTTATATTAAGATATAGTTATTAGATATGATTAAACATTCAAGAAAATAGGTTTTATACTATGTTTACGTTTATATTATATATTATGTCTATTTTCTTATATATAAAAGTTGGTTGATTATATATGTAAGTTATCATGAATGTTTATTTGTTCTTAAAATCTTTATATTAATAAAACAGTTGAAAATTTATATTCATATAAAATTGTGATGATTATATATGATAACATATTTAGCAGTTTTGAAATGAAAACTTAACCCAGACAAGAGTGTAAGACAAAAAATTATTTTAAATTTATATAAGGTATAGTGTTCATATATGATGAAACATTTGAATATAGGTTATATATATATAT
>APFE030731617.1:120950-161458 GCA_000404065.3 Pinus taeda | reverse complement strand
CGGAAGAAATGAGGTTAAATCTTGATTTTTAGCAGTTAAAATGGTTTTTTAACTGCATATTTGGATTCAACGCCCTGGAAAACCCCTGGGAGCCATTGATTGTGCAGAAACTAGCTATCAAACTTGGGATTCCAATGAATTGCTGCCGGATTTTGACCGGAAAAATCAGCCGGAAAGACTTTCAAAAAGTCGCGTTATAGACTACTACTTTATTTATTCTTAAAATCTTCATATTAATAAAAGAGTTGAAAATTTATATTTATATAAAATTTTGATGATCATATATGATAACATATTTAGCAATTTTGAAATGAAAACTTAACCCAGACAAGAGTGTAAGGCAAAAAACTATTTTAAATTTATATTAAGGTATTGTGTTCATATATGATGAAACATTTGAATATAGGTTATATATATATATGGAGAGAGGGGGTTATATAGATTTGTTGATTGTAAATTTACCTTATCATGAATGTTTACTTATTTTTAAAATCCTCATGAAAGTTTAACCCAGACAAGAGTCTAAGACAAAGAACTATTTTCATTTTATATTAAAGTATAGCGATCATATATGATAAAACATTTGAATATAGGTTTTATATTATGTTTATGTTTATGTTTTTTTTTAAATATTTATATTTTATTTTGTTATATAAGTTTGTTGATCATATATTTAGCTTATCATGAATGTTTACTTATTCTTAAAATCTTCACATTAACAAAAAGAGTTGAAAATTTATATTTATATAAAATTATGATTATCATACATGATAACATATTTGGCACTTTTGAAATGAAAACTTAACCCAAACAAGAGTGTAAGACATAAAATTATTTTCATTTTATATTAAGGTATAGTGATTATATATGATGAGAAATTTAGGAATATAGGTGTTATATTATGTATGATCAACAAATTTATATAACCAAAATATCAACATAAAAAATTAATAAATAAAATAAAAAATAAAAAATAAACATATATGTACGTTATCATGAATGTTTACTTATTCTTAAAATCTTCGCATTAAAAAAAGAGTTGAAATTTTATATTTATATAAAATTATGATGATCATATATGATTATATATTTGGCAGTTTTGAAATGAAAACTTACTTAACCGAGACAAGAATGTAAGACAGATAACTATTTTCATTTTATATTGATGATGATGATGATGATGATGATGGTTAACGTCCACTGAGACCAAATTGGTCTATCAGACCTATAATTTTCTTAGTTTTTAATTATTTGGCTCCTTGTCTTTCTTGGCGAGATTGGTGTTGTAGCTTTCTTTTTTTTCTCTATGGTCTTCCAACTTCCTTTATCTTGCATCCCCTTCATCTCTTCTGGTTCTTGGGACATTGGTGTCTTAGCTTCGCGATCTATTGTGTTCGTCCTTTTGAAGATAGTTAGAGAAGAAGTTTGGTCTAGGAGATCTGCTTTGCTGTTAAATGGAGATTTATTTTGTGCGGTCGAATCCTCATAACTGTTGATTTGTTGGGCGGGGTTTTCTCCCTGTCTGCCTTGAGAGTTGTTTCTTTCCTACCTGATTTCTTGTGATTTAGAGTTTTCTCTAGAGTATTCTTCTTTGATGACAATGTAGTGTTCTTTTTGTGCTCCTTCCCACCATGTAGATCTGTGGTGGTTGTTTCTAGCAGAATTTTTCTGGGAGGCTTTTGGGCAATTTTTGTCTAGATGCCCTGTCTCAAAGTAAGATCGACATCTGAAGAGGACACTTTCGTAATCGAGTTTCTGGTTCCACACATAGTCTTTACTTGTTAGGTTTATTTCAGCTGGGAATTCGGCGCTGAAATCGATTTCCACACAGATGCGTGCATAGGTGGTTTTTGCATATTCCTCTATTTCTGAGCACCTGCAGTAAAATTTCCCAATTGCATTTCCAATGGCTTTTAGCGAGGAGAGATTCCAGAGATGCAAAGGTAGGCTTGGCAATCTTACCCAAACTGGTGCTGAGGTTATGACTGTTGTACAGGGATCGAATGATGGGTTCCATGGTTTCATGAATAGGCCTAATTTTTCCCAAAACAAGGGCCAGGATCTAGAATACATTGTCTGCTTTCAAGATTTTCAAAATCTACTATAAATAAACCCCTAGCACAGGGGTAGATATTAATTTCATCAGAAATGAAAGGCTTCCATACCTCCGAGATCCAGTTGTGGAGAGCTGTCAGTCGCGGCCAAAAACCATTGAACCTACAGATTAGGGCACTTTCGGAAAACTTTAAAGCCTCATTGAGTGAGGCCTGGACCACCTGGACAGTGGGAGCTGGGGCTTCACTTACGATATGGGTGGGAGCTGGACCTCCAGAAGCGGATGAAGCAGCTATTTTTGGGTAGCTGGGAGCCATATTTTACTTGCCTGTAGAACCCAGCCACAGAGAAATAAAGCAAAAGATAAGATTAGATCTAGATCTCGCTGCAGAAGATTAGATCTAGAACCTAGCCGCCTAGATCTAAATCTAGCCGCAGAAGATTAGATCTAGAATCCAAAATGTACAAACAAACTTATTCACTCAAAATTTTCAGATGTCGGTGACTAACCAGATCTCACCTAAACAGCGAGTGCGGATCAGATCGCCACATCCACTATAAATAAATAACCAGAACCCTTCGTGGCAGATCGAAAATGGTAGATCGCCTCGTAGTGGAACCCAGAACGATAGATCATGGCAGAACCCTTCGCGACAGATCGAAAATCGTAGATTATATATGATTAAGGTATAGTGATGATATATGATGAAATATTCAGGATATAGGTTTTATATTATGTTTATGTTTATTTTTTAAAAAACTTTATGTTTACACGTTGTTTATTTATTTTTTATGTTTATATTTTGTTTATTTTATTTTTTTATATTTATATTTTTTTAAATAGTAGGAAAAACTTATTATAATGATATTTTTCCAATAATATTATCTTTACAGTAATTGAATTAATGATATTTTTTTAAATTAATGTATGTATATAAATTAAATGACTACTATATTATTCAAAAGCTTACTTTATACTTCCTATAAGATATATGTCAAATTGTTAAAAATTATAAAAATTATAAAAACTCAATAAATTATAACTTAACTTAAATTATTATTACATTGTTATTAAATAAAATAGTAAATAATTTAATAATTACACATATATTATGTATATGAACATAATTCTTATCCATGAAGATTTATCCCCATATTATTATGGATATTCTTAATTTATAAATAGGCCTTGCTATAATAGTATGACATATCAATATCGCATGCCTAAAGAGCCATAACTCACTTCATATGACAATTTTTTAATTAAACAATTTACTTAAAAAACATAATTACATCCATGAAGTCTTAGATAGATAATGATTAAGTGATGGATAGATAATCATTAGGTGCCGTATTAAGACACTCGTACATGTGAAGTCATTTGTAACCTGTCTCACCCATTTTTCCTTCCTTTTAATTTTTCCACTACAGCATTATTGATTATCCCATGGAACATTGCTAGTAAGGTTTGCTGGTAAGGTTGAAGGTTAAACACTAGAAAGTTTCCATGTGGTTCATTTAAGATTATATTACTCATAGTTACACACTATTTCACATTTCGAATGGCATTGAAATTTATTTTATCTCGCATAATAAATTTTAAGTTTAATTTGTGTAGAGACTGAGCATCGAACATTATCAATTCTGTCCAGCTGTCTCCTATCGAAATACCCATGCATCTCGATAGATAAGATGGTTTCAATCTACGGTGCATATGTTCTAGGGATTCAATCAAGGATGGATTGGAAAAGTGGTGGTTAGGAAGTAACCACCCACCTCACCCATGATGCCTATGGCTCATTTTTTGTCCTTCGGTTCATTGGCTTTGCAACCTTTCGGTGAAGAAACGTGTCATATACCCATAATTTTTTTTTTTTTATACATTTATGGTTTACCAATATCTACATATATATATTCTCTACAATGTTGATATTCACACATTATAAAGTTGATATTCATACATTTTGTTCCCCTTAAGTACACCCACATAATGACCAACATTTAAGACCGGCAAAGAATCTGGTCTTATAACTTTAATTCCATTCGATTGTTTGGATAAGGCCGTGTTGATTTCCATGCAAAGTTCTTTTATATGACTTGACCTATTGGCGGTTGGCATGAATCCCATCCGTTGATTCATGTAGTTCCTACAGGTGTATCCAGGTTGACGGTGTGTAATCTCATAGTCTTTATTTACGTTGATTTGGGTGACTCGATGGTATTAAATGTGCATTGACTGCCTGTCCCGCCCTGGTACGTGGTGTGGGCAGGATACAACTGCCACCTTGGGATCCCTCATGCATAAACCACTACGCGGCTTAGACGATGATCCAACGGTTTCAATGGTGTCCTGCCGACTTACTCTACCCTTGGCACCGTAAGGTAGTCCCATTCTCTCATGGAAGAGTCTGGAAACTTGCTCCGCCTCCTGTCTCGGCCGCAGGCTTTGGCAGTCTCCGTTCCAGGGTTTGGTTGCTGAGGAAAGGGCGTGTGAGGCTTTGAAACTAATCCCTGCTACCAAATTTTACTCTCGGTTAACCGCATGGCGGATTTCGTTTCCTACACCGCCTACATTTGCCAATTCTGCATTAATTTGTTTAATAGATAACTTATTTATGTTACAGGTTAGGATATCTACACAGTTCTTTAGCCAAATGGCTCCTTGCTCGCAGGTTTCTTTCGGCCATGAATCTTGGTTGCGGATGGCACTGGATGGTGAGGCGCCACTCTCAAGCTGATGTGCCTTCTGGGTTTCCACTGGTATGAGGAATCTCCACTAGTTATTGTTTATTTCTCTTTTTTTGGAGGCTGGACTAAGGTCTACAGACCCTTATGCCAGGGTTCGATTCTTATAGCTCGCATGGGTTCACTGTTTGGTGACCCAGCTCGAGTCCCGGTGGCCAATCCTGTTAAGGGTTTCTGTTATACTGGTACTTAAGTGATAAGAGAATTTTCAATTCCTCGTTGTTTTATTGAACCGTTCGGCTATACATGTAAATTATCTGCTAATTTTATCAGGTCCTCCATATGAATTTTGGGCGACTTCTTGACTTATTTCATATCTCAAGCTTTTTGTAAAATAACAAGAATGTCTGTCTATTTTATTCGTTCCCCACTTCGGGACTATGCATGGAAGTTTTTTTTTTTTGATAGAAGTGGAGTATGTAATGATGGTTTTCTTTCAATGGTTTTTCTCTCGACTTTGTGTTACCCAGCCATTCAATGCCGTCACAGCTTAATAAGATTCATTGACTCTGTTCTCAAAATGTTATTGCTCAGTTCTCAATTTACGTTATCAACTAAAAGTATCTACCCCGTTGTTTAGCAATGTTATTTATTTGGTTCTCAGTTTAATTCAAAGTTTGTTAGAATGATTGTTGTTTAGTTGCTTGAGGAATTGCCTCCGAGTAGAGGTTTGGGCTTCATTTTCTGAGCTGAGAGTGGAATCGCCTTTCCCTAACATTTATAATTCCATCCCTTTATGTTGACTCTATATGGCTGCCTGTCAAAACCCGAGACCCCTTTCTTAAGATTCCAACAATCCTCTTATTTATAATTTTCCATGTAAGGGTACCTGAAGGAAAGATTCATGGAACTAAAACCTCACCTGTTCCAAGCATTGAGAGGTTTCTCCTCTAAATGGTGGTTTCCACTCAAGGTCTGAGATGTTCTTTTTAAGAAATTAATGGATGCTCTTACTTCCATCCTTGTTTCACATCTTTGGGTTTTGATTAGTTCCATGCTTCACAACCCTCCGTTAATGTATATCGAATCTTGAATAATCCCAGTTTTGTAATTTATGCGTGTCAAAGGCGTCAACAGTTTTACTTTTCCAATAAATCCTTCGCTATATAGCCCACCTATATTTGTGCCTAGTCTAACTATAGTATATGGCTATAGTTGTTCAATAACACCAAAGATGATTGCTCACCTACCTAGAGGGTTTCAGGTGTTACTGCTACTATTCTCTTTCTTCTTTTGATAATATTAAATAGTAGGAGAAATTATGTTCCATTTGTTTCCTTCCCTCCCATTTAACACAAAACACTGTAACACTCGTAAGTTCTTAGGTTACTTACAGTAGAATTTAATTTAATATAATACTTTTATTCTACCTAAATCACTTGCAGAATTGTTTAAAAGTGTTCTTCCACTTACCTTCTCTGCTATAACTTACAAGTGCTCTAGAAGCTGGGCCTTCACTGTTTCTCCCGCTTCTAATCTGCCACCCAACCTTGAGATTCATCTTTCGAGACCAAAATCTCCCCCCTAGCTCTCTTGTCGGATCACTGTCCTCAGCAAGTTGCTGGCACTTTCGTCCTTGACTATCTGGTCATCACCAAACTTAGCCCTTTTTTTTTCCTCTCTCCCTCTACCTGTCTCTACAGCGCAGCGCTCCCTAACTCTCTTTTCCTCTGGAAAAACTTTCCAATTAGGAAACAGTTAAGGTTTCTTGGGAAAACATCAACTGCCTTCCTGAGAGATTGCCAGCTCTTTAAGAAACATTTTTTTTTTAAACAGAAAATATTATTAAATCTAAACAGATAATAATAATCAATTTATTTTACCATTTACCATAGCAAAGTCAAATATTTACATTTATCCTGGGGCATCACATCTTCCCCCCCTAAAATTAGACATCGTCTCGATGCTTTCCAGCCATGAACAACCCTGGGTAAGCCCTTTTCATGAGCTCTTCATCTTCCCAGGTAGCCTCATCAGGCCCGAAGTGCTACCACTGCACTTTAACTTGGGTAATAGCTCGCTTCCGCAGTAGTACTTCTCTCCGGTCGAGGATGTTCAACAGTTCGACCAAGATTTCTCCTTTCGGTTCGACCTGCAACATGCAACATCCTAAGTCAGTTTTCTTTTAGAAGGAAACATTTGGACTGATTAATTGGAGACAACTTCTCAACTATATATCCTGCCATCTGATTATATGTTTGGGATCATAAACATATTTTTTTAACAAGGAAACATGGAAAACGTTGTGGACTCGTATGTGACTTGGTAGAGCGAGCTGGTAAGCTACCGACCCAACTCTTGCTAAGACCTGCAAGGGTCCACAAAATTGGGGTGCCAACTTAGCACACCCGCTCCACTGTAACGTGCTCCTTTTTGCTCGAATCCTCACATATACATGATCACCGACTTGATATTCCTTAAACTTCCTTTTCGGGTCCACAAAACTCTTTTGCCTATCCTGAGCTGCCTTTAAATTGACTCGCACTTTCTTAACCATTTCCTTCATTTCCTTAAGCATGTCGGGACCCAACATCAATCTATCTTCCGACCCACCCTAGCTTGAGGGTGTGCGACACTTCCGCCCATACAACACTTCGAATGGGCTCATTTGCAATGATGTATGATAACCATTATTATATGCGAACTCGACCAGGTGTAGATAATCTTCCCACTTGGTCAGTTGCTGCATTACATATGCCCGTAACATGTCTTCCACCACCTGGTTCACCCGTTTCGTTTGTCCGTTAGTTTGAGGGGATAAGCTGTAATGAAATTCAACTGAGTTCCTAATTCCCCAAACAGTGTTCTCCAAAAGGCCGAGGTAAATTTTATGTCACGGTCTGAAATTATTGTTTTAGGTAACCCATGCAGCTTAATATATTCTACATAAAGATATGGGCAATTTGCACAGCTCTATAGGTCGATTGCACAGGTATAAAATGTGCCAATTTACTTAGTTTGTCCACCACCACTAGGATGGAATCATTATTTTTATTTGTTTTGGGCAAACCCATTATGAAATCCATGGAGATGGTCTCCCACTTCCACTCCAGAATGGGTAACGGTTGTAGTAACCCCACAGGATGTTGATGCCCTGCCTTAATTTGTTGGCACTCCAAAGAACGTGCCAGGTATTCAACCACATCTCTTTTCATACGTGGCCAATAATACTCCTTTCGGAGTGAGGTGATCATTTTCTGATATCTTGGGTGACCAGCATAATGAATTTTATGAAATTCATCCAACAACAAGTATTTAATGTTGTTTTGATTGGGCGCATACAACCTTTTCTTGTAACACAACATTCCAGTAATATCTACTAAATAACCTTGTTGATTTTCTTGGCTGGTCGACTGTTGTAATTGCTGTTTTATTTGCTGATATACAGTATCCTGTTCTGCTACTTTTTTAATCATCTCTTTGAAGGGGCTTTTCCATTCGCTACAGGAAATTTCATATAGACATTGTAATTTCCGACTTAGAGTGTTCGCCACCGATTCTCTTTCCCTTTCAAATGCTTGATCTCGAAATCAAAACCACCTAGAAAATCCACCCACCATGCTTGCCTAGCATTTAGGGTGGGCTGGCTAAAATAATTGGTTAGACTGTGGTGGTCGCTCAATAGTAAAAATTTCCTACGCAAAAGGTAATGTCGCCACATTTTCAAGGTGTGAATAACAACTGCCAATTCTAGATCATAAGCAAAATATTTCTGCTCATGTTCTTTCAGTTTCCTGGACTCGTAAGCGATTACCTTCCCTTCTTGCATCAACACGCCTCCTACACCCTCTTTGCTCGCGTCAGTGCACACCACATATTCCTTGTTGGGATCAGCTATGTTCAGAATGGGTGCAGTGGTGAGCAGATGCTTAAGCTTCTCAAAACTTTTTTGGCATTTTGGGGTCCATCTAAAAGCTCTTCCTTTTTTCTGTAAGGAAGTGATAGGGTATGCTACTCTAGAGAATCCTTCTACAAATCGTCTGTAATATCCGGCTAATCCCATGAAGGATCGAATGTCTGCCACATCCCTTGGTACAGGCCACTCCATTATGGTCTTTATCTTTTCGGGGTCCACCGCGATCCCTTCTTTCGTGATTATATGCCCCAAATACTGTATTTCCTCCTTAAAGAAGTTGCACTTGCTGAACTTGGCATATAATTGGTGTTCTCGGAGGGTTTGCAGCACCAGCCTAAGGTGCTCCTTGTGTTCTTCCATAGTGTGAGAATATATCAGTATATCATTAATGAAGATCAGCACAAATATATCCAAATATTGATGAAATGTGTTGTTCATTAAACACATAAAAGTCGCAGGGGCATTAGTTGACCCAAAGGGTAGCACTACAAACTCGTAATGTCCATACCTTGTTCTAAAAGCAGTCTTAGCTATGTCTTCCTCCTTAATCCTGATTTGGTGATAACCTGATCGCAGATCGATCTTGGAAAATACTGTAGCTCCCTTTACTTGATCAAATAGTTCATCAATTCGTGGTAAAGGATACTTGTTTTTGATGGTCAATTTATTCAACTGATGATAATCTATACACATGCGAAGAGTCCCATCCTTTTCCTTCACAAACAATACCGGATCTCCCCAGGGAGACACACTGGGGCGAATGTAATTTTTGTCTAGCAGTTCTTGTAACTGCATTTTCAACTCTGTCAACTCGGGTGTACTCATTCTGTAAGGTGCTCGAGATACCGGGGCTGCCCTTGGTACCAATTCGATAGTAAAGTCTATATCTCTCTTAGGGCGTAGTCCGGGAATCTCCTTTGGAAACACATCTGCAAATTCTTGTATCATAGGGATGTTGTTCAATGTGGCTTTTTTATCTTTCGAGTTAGCATAGCCTACTTGGATGGCATAAATTTGACACCCCTTCCTAATGCATTTTGCTAACTGAGAGGCAGTTATTGGCGTAATTTGCACAGGTTTCTTAATCCCTTGCATTTCTCGCCTCACTCCAAGTTCATCCCTGTAGTAGATAGTCTTGGTTTTACAGTTGACGAGGGACCAATGTTTTTCTAACCAATCCATACCAATTATAATGTCGTATGAGCCAAGGGGAAGCACATTTAAATCTACTAGCACTAGCTGTCCTGCTATCCTTAAAGAGCAATCATTGACTTTTGCAAGCACTCGTCTCTTGGCCCCTGTAGCCAGCTGTACTAGCCTAGGGTTCTTGAATTTAACATGTTGCAGTTTACAATGCTCTACAACCTTAGGACTAATATAACTTAGTGTGGCTCCAAGATCAGTTAAAATAGTTACAGTAAGGTCTGAAATTTTACGTTCGAATTCCACCATGGTTGGCTGGTACTCCGCTTGACGATCTTCAAGGGCAGCATTAATCCTTGGCAGACTATGTCCTACATCACCAATTGTCGATGCTTCATGGATCTGGGAAATCTGTTCGGTTCCCTTCCGTTGTGGGCAGTTTTTGACGTAATGAGGTCCACCGTAGCCCCAACACTGCACAGGAGGCCTTGCTGTCCCTTTGTTGTCAAATTTTCCAGGTGGTTCACTGATCCTTGACTCACTAGTTGGTTTTGACCTGAGAGATCTTTTCTGTAAATTTCTATTGTTTTTCCTTTTAGCAGGGCCCTTGCTACCCCCACCTCGATTCTCTTTATTATTCCCAGCCAATTTGTTGTTTCTCTTATCAGTCCATCTTTTACCCGGAACCTCTCCCTTCTATTTACTTGGCTGGTAACAAATTCTGGCTTTGCGTATTACTTCGTCCATTGTCTTTGGATTGTCAAACTCAATCCTTTCCCTAATATTTGAGGGTAAAATGTTGACGAACCTCTGTACTTTAGCCTTTTCCTCCCTAATATAAGGTACATAATGAAGTAATGATGTAAAACGAGTAATAAATTCATCCATGGTCTGTTGTCCCAAACGCAAGTCATGGAATTCACTCGCCTTCTCGTCATAGAAACATTCCGTCAAGTACCTCTCCCTGAAATATTTTTGAAATTTGTCCCAGGTAATATTCTGCTCACTTACTCCTCTCACAATCTTAACTTCCTCCCACCACAGAGTGGCCTTCCCTTGTAATTGGAAAATGGCTAGTCGTGCCTTGAGGTTGTGATCGTATTCGTATAGTTGGAAATATTTGTTCATATTAATCAACCATGCCTTAGCTGCTTCCTCTTGTTCTCCGTCAAAGTATGGTGGTTTAATCTTACGGAATTCCCCTTGCAACTCTATCCAATGCCTTTTTGATGTCTGCTGTTCGGAAGCGTTATCAAATCGTTCTTCCCGTTCTTCATCCCTTCCTTCTGACTCCTCTGGTTCTGTGTGGTGATTCTGTTCTTCCGACACTCTTTGCTACTCAGCACTGGGATTCAACAGTTGTTGATTCTGTTTGTCTGATAGGCTCTTTAAAATCCTTTCCTACTCCATGGTCAACCTTGCGTTATCCTCTCGTAATCAAGCCATTTCATTTTTTAGTTCCTGTACTGTCTCTAATATTGCTAGGTTCGTACTGTGAGTCTCCTCTCCAAGTTGTACCCATAATTCTAGGTTATTTCCAAGGCCTGTTGCAGGCCCCTGGCCTGCTACGAACCTATGGGGAGCACTGCCTGCCCTTCGCATATTAGTTGTCTTCTGCTTCCCCCTGATCTTAGCCTAAGCACAGAACCAAAAGAAGGGTTAATACATTAATTGCTTCTTATAAGTATAATTGCATTTGCAAATTATGTAATGATTTTGACTTCATGTGTTTTGTTTTGTTTTGTTTTGTTTTGTTTTTTTTTTTTTTTTTTTTTTTCTTTCTGGTGTTTACCCTAGAGGCCACAGTTTTGAAACTGGGCTCTGATACCACTTGTCATATACCCAAAAACAATTTTTTTTATACATATATGGTTTACCAATATCTACATATATATGTTCTCTACAATGTTAATATTCACACATTATAAATTTCATATTCATACATTTCGTTCCCCTTAAGTACACCCACATAATGACCAACATTTAAGACCTGCAAAGAATCTGGTCTTATAACTTTAATTCCATTCGATTGTTTGGATAAGGCTGTGTTGGTTTCCATGCAGAGTTCTTTTATATGACTTGACCTGTTGGCGGTTGGCATGAATCCCATTTGTTGATTCATGTAGTTCCTACAGGTGTATCCAGGTTGAGGGTGTGTAATCTTATACTCTTTATTTACGTTGATTTGGGTGACTGGATGGTATTAAATGTGCATTGGTTGTCTGTCCGCACCGGTAAATGGCGTGGGCAGGCTACAGCTGCCACCTCAGGATCCGTCATGCATCAATGGTTGCAATGGTGGCCTGCCGACTTACTCTACCCTTGGCACCGAAAGGTAGTCCCATTCTCTCATGGAAGGGTCTGGAAACTTGCTCCGCCTCCTATCTTGGCTGCGGGCTTTGGCAGTCTCCATTCTAGGGTTTGGTTGCTGAGGAAAGGGTGTGCGAGGCTTTGAAACTAATCCCTGCTACCAAAGTTTACTCTTGGGTAACTGCATGACGGATTTCTTTTCCTACACCGCCTACATTTGCCAGTTCTGCATTAATTTGTTTAATAGATAACTTATTTATGTTACAGGTTAGGATATCTACACAGTTCTTTAACCAAATGGCTCCTTGCTCGTAGGTTTCTTTCGACCATGAATCCTGGTTGCGGAGGGCACTGGATGGTGAGGCGCCACTCTCGAGCTGATGTGCCTTCTGGGTTTCCACCGGTATGAGGAATCTCCACTAGTTATTGGTTATTTCTCTTTTGTTGGAGGCTGGACTAAGGTCTACAGACCCTTACACCAGGGTTCGGTTCTTATAGCTCGCATGGGCTCACTGTTTGGTGACCCAGCTCGGGTCCCCGTGGCCAATCCCGTTAAGGGTTTCTATTATACCGGTACTTAAGTGATAAGAGGCTTTTCAATTCCTCATTTGTTTTATTGAGCCGCTTCGACCGTACATGTAAATTATCTACTAATTTTATCAGGTCAACCTTATGAATTTTGGGCGACTTCTTGACTTATTTCATATCTCGAGCTTTTTGTAAAAATAACAAGAATGTCTATTTATTTTATTCGTTCCCCACTTTGGGACTATGCATGGCAGTTTTTTTTTGATAGAACTGGAGTATGTAATGATGCTTTTCTTTCAATGGTTTTTCACTCGAGTTTGTGTTACCCAGCCGTTCAATGCTGTCACAGCTTGATAAGATTCGTTGACTTTGTTCTCAAAATGTTATTGCTCAGTTCTCAATTTACGTTATCAACTGAAAGCATCTACCCTGTTGTTTAACAATGTTATTTATTTGGTTCTCAGTTTAATTTGAAGTTTGTTAGAATGATTTCTATTTAGTTGCTTGAAGGATTGCCTCTGAGTAGAGGTTCGGGTTTCATTTCCTGAGTTGAGAGTGGAATCACCTTTCCCTAACAATTATAATTCCATCCCTTTATGTTGACTCTATGTGGCTGCCTGTCAAAACCCGAGACCCCTATCTTAAGATTCCAGGAACCCTCTTATTTAGACTTTTCCATGTAAGGGTACCTGAAGGAAAGATTCACGGAACTAAAACCTCACCTGTTCCAAGCATTGAGAGGTTTCTCCTCTACATGGTGGTTTCCACTCAAGGTCTAAGATGTTCTTTTTAAGAAATTAATGGATGCTCTTACTTCCATCCTTGTTTCACGGCTTTGGGTTTTGATTAGTTCCATGCTTCATAACCCTCCGTTAATGTATATATCGAATCTTAAATAATCCCAGTTTTGTAATTTATGTGTGTCAAAGGCGTCAACAGTTTTACTTGTCCAATAAATCCTTCGCTATATAGCCCACCTATATTTGTGCCTAGTCTAACTATACTATATGGCTATAGCTGTTCAATAACACCAAAGATGATTGCTCACCTACCTAGAGGGTTTCAAGTGTTACTGCTACTATTCTCTTTCTTCTTTTGATAATATTAAATAGTAGGAGAAATTATGTTCCATTTGTTTCCTTCCCTCCCATTTAACACAAAACACTGTAACACTTGTAAGTTCTTAGGTTACTTACAGTAGAATTTAATTTAATATAGTACTTTTATTCTACCTAAATCACTTGCAGAATTGTTTAAAAGTGTTCTTCCACTTACCTTCTCTGCTATAACTTACAAGTGCTCTAGAAGCTGGGCCTTCACTGTTTCTCCCGCTTCTAATCTGCCACCGAACCTTGAGATTCATTTTTCGAGACCAGAATCTCCCCCCTAGCTCTCTTGTCGGACCACTGTCCTCAGCAAGTTGCTGGCACTTTCATCCTTGGCTATCTGGTCATCACCAGAATTAGCCTTTTTTTTTCCCTCTCTCCCTCTGCGTGTCTCTACAGCGCAGCGCTCCCTAACTCTCTTTTCCTCCGGAAAAACTTTCCAGTTAGGAAAGAGTTAGGGTTTCTTGGGAAAACAACCACTGCCTTCTTGAGAGATTGCCAGCTCTTTAAGAAACAATTTTTTTTTTTTAAACAGAAAATATTATTAAATCCAAACAGATAATAATAATCAATTCAGTTTACCAATTACCACAGTAAAGTCAAATATTTACATTTATCCTGGGGCATCACAAAACAGTTCGATTTCCTGGAATGTTCACCCAGAACTTCCATCATCGACTCTGCTAGGTAACAGTTGGGTTGGAATACTTTCTGTTTGGAAAACAACAATTTGCTAAGCTTCCAGCGTTTGAGGTGTGTAATCCAATTGCTCTGTCTGGTGTCAGTGCATGAGCTTCCAATTCAGGGATGACAACTGTCTCTTTGCATCAATTACCGTGGAGTTTTCTCGGAGGGTGAGCCATTCTATTTTTTGGGGAAGATTTAGTTTTTTAACTTCTTCTCCTTCCTTTAGAATTATAGAGTTTATTTTCACAGATTCCTTAACATGCATTTGTAAAATTTGTTTTACTTTCTCATGGTTTTTCTGTATTACCTTTTCTTGAATTAATATGTAAGGAACATATTATGGTTGAATAGTTTTCCATCGTCGATGGCGATTGTTTCTTTTCCCTCTTAAATTTGGACATCATGATACTTATTTATGAAGCACCATTATCGTCTACTCGTTTACATTTTGTTTTACAAGTCCTGTTACTCTGCATGCCCCTTTGGGACTAGGGACTCTTCTTAGGCTGCTAACGACTTAGCTAGCCCAGGAACTGACCCAACTCCCTCAGAGGGTAAAGTACTTAACTTTAATTTTTCCCATGGCCTTGATAGCCTCTACTATTGAAATTCTTCACAGAGTATATAACTGTTCAAGTTTTCCTTAAATAAATAACTTCTTAATACTTCAAGACACGATAACTTCACTTTATTACTAGCATGTAATAGTCACTTTTGATGCAGTACATTGTTCATTCAATCCTATCTCAAAGTCTACAATTTTCACATTTGAAATAAACTTTCTTTTGAAAACAATGAACCATTTAAGGCTACAACTTCCATATTTCTTATATTAATACAAGGTATCGACTCTTGTTCTCTTCTCTAGTGGGTATTTCATTATGTTGAGTTATACAAATAAACAACTACTTCCATCTTGCTCACTTAATTTCCATCGTGCACTAATTTATATAATAATAGTTCCGCATGTCCATACCCTGTTTTCTTGTTACTTTTGTTCAATGTAGAAATCTTGAGTAGAATTGTTCCTCAGAACCCGCTCCTCACATCTCTGACTTCTTATCCTAATCACAGGACTGCTTTTTGAGCCTATCGGTTAGCCAACTTCACCGAATTCTAACCTAAGTCATTATTATTGGTTTTACCCTTGTAATGGACCCCAATTCACAGTTGTTTATCTTTAAAAATGAAACATTATCATTTACACTTGTTCGACACATCTCAAAAATGTAACACCATACATTAGGAGCAAATTCACATCAAAAGGAAATTAATACGTAATAAAAAAAAGATCACTTCAATAGTACTTATTTGCCTCTAGAACAACCACAAAATCACCAAGGAAGAAGTTTCTCCACCCAACCGATGAGAACTTTGTCTGCACAACAGGACTCCCCTTGAGCTAGTGTCACTTAACAGTGATCCAGTCAAGTCTATCGAGAGGCATCAAGACCTTTCCGGTACAACCTAGGAATTCAAACACACAAGTATGTCTCAAGGATCCCACTGGCCACCCACTACCTCAAGGATACCTCAACTAGCAGCGTCCTACCAACCTTCAACAATGTCCTATTTTAGGTTCGAAAGCTTGAAGCTTCACTCCTCTCTTGGCCTCAAACACACAAGTTTGTCTCAAGGATGCCACTGGTCACCCACTAGCTAAAGGATACCTCAACTGGAACTGTCCTACCAACCTTCAACAACGTCATGTTTCAGGTTCGAAAGCTTGAAGCTTCACTCCTTTCTTTGCACTCATTCCAGTAGGTACCAAGTCTCCAAGGTTGCGTCACCTTTTCCAATGTTGCCTCAGGTTTTATTGCCTCTCACCCTCTTGGCTCCCTTGTCCCAACTGAGATTATTTATCTCTATGGAGAGGAATAATTGTCTCTTAAATGAAACTCTCTTTTAGCAGTCTAGTAAATGAACTCTCTTTTAGCACTTTTTCCCCGTAATTTTTATAGTTGCCTATAGCTTATATATTATAAAAATAAATTCAATTACATAAAATAGCATTTACTTTTTATCATCCACCTAGACTTTTACTTGGCTTTAAGATTGACCAATTCATTTGTGATAAAACAAAATATTTACAATTTTTACTCACAAATATTATACAATTTTACATAAAAAAATATATATAATTTTGTTTTTTTTAAAACTGACTTATTTTTCATTATTTAAATTTTATATTTAATAAATAAATAAATATATATATAACAAAATTCATAACTAGATTTTAAACCAAATATGAAGCGAATTTCTACCCAGATTAGTTATCCTTGAGGTTGAAATAATCCTCTGGTTTTTAAATTTTTAGATGGATATTCCATCAATGAATCGATAAGAGCGATTCCTATTTCCAATCCCACAGAAAAGTTATTGCGCCTGACATGCGCCGGAGATAGCCCCATATAACACGCCATTTTTTTTTCTCTAGTCATCACCGCTCGCGTGTTATATCTGGCTATCTCCGGCGGATGTCACGGCGCAATAACTTTTCTATGGAGTTGGAAATAGGAATTGCCATCGATAAATACGCTGAATTGTACAGCATGTTTAATATTTTTTTTAAATATTTGGCTCTTAATAGTACACCCCATTTTGGATAGATATTACGTCAATAAATGTATCGATAAGTACGACTGAGCTGTCCAGCATGTTTAATATTTTTTTTAAAGCAGTTGTCTATAATGCGACTTTTTGAAAGCTTTTCCGGCTGGTTTTTCCGGTCAAAGTCCGGCAGCAATTTATTGGAATCGCAAGTTTGATAGCTAGTTTCTGCACAATCAAAGCGTCCCAGGGGTTTTTCATGGTGCTGAATCCAAATATGTAGTTAAAAAACCATTTTAACTGCAACAAATCATGATTTAACCTCAATTTCTTCAGCTGGATTCCGTCACCGAAATCTCCAAAAAATCGCATTATAGACAACTCTTTTTTTAAATACTTGGCTCTTAATAATACACCCCATTGATATTCCGTGCATGTTTTTACATTCAGTTCCGGGTACATTATATGGATTGAAACAGGGCCAAATTAATGCAGACTGAGCCCACTTGAGGGAAATGTCAACGTAGATCATAGCCTAAGTAATGGAAATACCAACGTGAAAGTACGTGTGCATGGTCTGGCATGATCTTATCCCTTCTTTCCCGATAAAATGACATCCCACTTATACTTCGTATCCAATAAGGATATTCTTTTAAAAATATATATATTTTATTAATTTTTAAATTAAATAAAAACTTTTTATGTATTTAAAGTTAAGTTATTTGAATATTTTTTCTATAATATATTTTAGTTAATTATATAAATTAAATAATTGGTAGTTAATATTATTAAATTAAATAATTGGTAAAGGCGGATAGACATTAAATTATTTTTATTATAATTTTTAAATTATTAAAAATAAATAAAAATCATAAATTATAATTGAATTTATTTTTATTTTAATAATATAGTAACTATTTATTATAAAAGAAATTAATATAATTAAACATATATACATTTTATAAAAATATGTAATAAGACTCTTAACTATGGAGACTCTCTCACTTTACCATGTAGATTGTAGATTTTTAATTAGTAAATAGATTTTGTTATAATGCTATGGACCAATACCACTTATCATCGATACTACATATCAAAAAAATTCACAACTCATTTCATATGAAGTTGTTGATATATATTTTTTTAATTAATAGATTTAATTAAAAAAGTAAAAAGACATAAATAAATTGGATCTTTTGATTTCTGTATACTATCAAAAATGTATGTTGTCGAGAATATTTTAAGAATATTTTATAAAGGTTAAATCTTTATCATCCACCTAATAGTTACTGTATATTGTCAAAAATACTTTATGGAAATTAAATCCCTATCATCCATCAAAAATTTATAGATAATTATTAATAATTAAATTAAAAATTTAAAATCTTATTAAATAAACATGCGTATTAACATAATAACTTCATTTTATTTTTAATATTACTTTTAATTATCATATTAATTTCGACATAACACTTTTCTTTTATATATAAATATATTTTTGATATTAACATGGTATAATTTTAACTGATTTTACATGTTCGTTTTGCTTTTAGTTGTTATGTTTTATTTATGCTTTAGTTGCATGTTATTTATATCTGCCTCTATGTATAATACAAATAAAATACTTTTGAGTAAAGGTTTATAAAGATAATATATATTTCTATTTTTCTTATTCTATAAATATAGTTAAAAATTATATATATATTTATATAAATTTAAGAAATTGAAAATAGAAAAATATATAATAAATATATATATAATTTTTATTTTAAATTATTAATTATTAATTACAAAAATAATTAATATATAAATTAAGTATTTGAAAAAAATGGAACAAATTTTTTAATTATAGAAATTTAACACCATTTTAACATGTCAATTTTTAATCTCTAGATTTTGTTACAATATCATGACTTATCAATGCCACATGCCCAAACAACTATAACTCACTTCATATGACTCTTGTTCACATGACATTTTTTTAATCAATCATTTTAATTAAAAAGGAAAAAAAAGAGTAAAACTACTTTGGAGATAGATTTCAACCTTTGATTTGTGTACTACTATGAATATTCTAGAATATTTTGTGGAGGTTGAATCCCTACCATCCACTTAATAATTATTGATAGCTAAATTAAAATCCTTAAGGCTTATTCCAAAATAGACATGCCTATCCACCTAATAAATGTGCACTATCATAAATCACATGGTGATAATGTTGAAAAGAATGGAATCTCTCTTCAACTAAGGCCCAACGAAGCACCTTATGTTTTGATGTTGTTACATGATTTATACTTTGAAATAGAGTCAATTCATATTGTAGGTTGGCCAAAATTTACCGATTACTTATCAACATAGAAATTAGTGAGAATAAATATAGCATGGAGGTTTCACATTATTGACCAATATCTATCATGTTCATTCATAAAGGAGGTTTTAAAATTACGAAGAATAGAATCAATATATTGTAGGTATTGGGGTTTGGGGGGGAGGAAATGTGGGTTTGTGGAGGAAAAAAAAGGGTATCCAGTAAAATTAGGGGATATATATTATAAATATGGATTACTTTTATTAGAGATATGTATTAGGAGGAGGATCTAACAGAAGGATTTTGGAGGAATTTTAGCGATATCTAGTGATATTAGAAGTATTCTTTAATATCTCACCAATGTAGGCACTATGATATGGGTTGAATGAGGGGAGACCCTCTAAAGTGTGAAATTTTCCTTGAAATGTAGCAAATGGAAATTATTCTTCTAACTAGATAATTATTAAATGGTTTATTTGCTACAACAAACAATGAATAATTCACACTGAAACTTCTTCACAAATAAAATGTTGAGGAAATAAAACTGCTGAGAACTGGGAAATAAAGACCACACACACAATACAAATGACACCGTTATTTTTAGACAATTGTCTCTGGAAAAACCCAATGCAGGAAAATTGGTGCAACATATGAGGGTTTTATTATTGTGCAGTAGCGAAATTCTAAGTATAATCCCTAGCTATCAAATCAACAAAATAATAAGGCCAAAATATTTGTGAGGCAAATACTTGAACACCACACTTGACCTTGCTCTAACAATTGGCAAAACTAGTTGTTCATACAACCTCTGTGTCAACCTCTACATAGTGCTTGTGCAAGCTCTACTCACTATGCATCGAGAATTGTTGGAATGATGATGTCCTGACTGACTCTGCCTCTGAAACTAACTCGCTTGGCCTCTTGGAGACTTTCCAAGCCAAATGCACCTGAATCACCCTTCTCCTCAGCAACATCGATCTCCCTCTGAAGCTATATGCACAACCTCTTTGGAAAATGTGGCCCTTCTATTACTAACTCCCTAGAACTGGAAATATTTATTTGTAGTCAGTATCGTTGCATCTCCTCTCTAGCTCAAATTCTTCTTTACTGATTCAATACAACTGGGAAGTTTGATCTCTACCAAGGAACTTGACCTCAAGTGTGTTTAGCTCTAATCCCATCGATCTCCTCTTATAATCTCTTGTTGGCTCACCAATGACCATGATTAAGTCCTCATCCATGGCTAAGATCATCTCTGAATTGATCCATGTGAGTTTCTAGAGAAATCTCACCTTCCTCAATTAATTGTTGTTAATTAATCATTTTTCCTAAGTTAGACTTAGGAAAAATTAAATTATTAATTAATTAACTTAATTAAGGCATTTCTAGGTGGTTTCTTCTGAAACTTTTTTTGGGTTCTGGAGCTCTTGTGTTTCTAAGCCTCTCTAATCAAAGTCTATACTAAAAAACCTGTTTGATGCTACAAAAACCAGCACTCCTTCTTAGCAAGGAAGGTGTTCTCTCTATCTCGTAACATCATCTTCCATACACATTGTTGATGTCTGACAACTTTGACTAACTACCACTGCCTACCAACCATTGTGCAACTCTGATTCATCTGCCACACTATAGTTGAATCACACGTGCATCTGCGATGTTGCTGACACTACACTGTACACCCTATACTACTGCCAACTTTGCTTTGCACTGCAACTAAGAACGAATAATCTGAATCAACTATATCTATGGTCTACAAGTGTTTCTTAAGTCACTGGCTGCTACTAGTATTTTCATTGTCTATTGAGTTTTTATGCACTACAACTGCATTGTGCTCCTCATCATCTGACTACAACTGTCCCTCAAGAACTAATTGCACCATCTAACATTGATCCATCAATTACTGAATATTGTGGGCCCATGTAACAATGGTATTGATCCAAGAGGAAACACTTGTGCGATGCTAAACACCTGTCTGATGCTCAACACCTATCTTAGTGCTACCCCAAAGGGATCCTACCTAGCTTTGTGGAACTCTGGAGTCTAGAGCTCAATGTCTCCCCACCTCTCTCCTAGAGGTATAACTGCATACAAAGTGAAGTATTCCTTCAACCCGAAGGACAACTGATCAATTTTTGCTGAAGCTTTTTCCTGCTCCTGTTTCTCCTTCTTGTCCTTTTTTCCTTTGAGGACACTGGGTACTGTAGTGACCAAACTCACCACACTTGAAGCATTTGATCTTCGATAGATCCTTCTTCTTCTTATCTCCTCCCTGTGAGTGTTGTCCGTGACTAGGACCTTTCTTTTCCTTTCCCTTTGATGAAAGGGTTACGTTCTCCTCCTCCTTCAGATTCTTTGATCCTTTGTTGTTGCCACTGAGACTACTCTTCACTAGAGAAAGTCACATCTCTTCATGTGTGAAATTTACCCATCCAGATAGTTGATCTTCTCTAGTGATGGCTTGGAAAAAATTAGCCCACTCCTTGGTGAAACCATTGATGGCTACACACAAGTTCAACTTCTTGTGGCATCTCTCTTACGACAGATAATTCATTCTGGATATCCTAAATACTAGTAAGCTATGAAGTAACTCCTTCTCCCTTATGCATCCTGGTGATTCTCGGTGTCTCCTTCAGGAATATCTTCTGATTCTTAGAAGGACTTTGATATAGTCCTACGAGAGTATCCCACATTTCTTTGGCTGAATTATTAGTTGCTAAGCATGAGGCTATATGATCCTGAAATCCATCAAGGATCAACTGATTCTCCCTACCATTTCCTTGTCATAGTTCTCTAACTACTATGGATCTATAGGTATGTCTAAGACTTGTTTTGCATACATCTTCAGACCAAACTCATCTAGTAGGAATGACATTATGGCCTTCTAAATAATGTAGTTGGATGCACCATCTATCCTTTCTTGAGGCCATTTTCTACAAAACTTCATAACTGGGAAATAAATAGGAATCTCCTTCTCTCCTTCTTAGCTATCTTCTCTACAATTCACACTTCCTTCTAGAATACGTAGTCATGCCTTGCTGGTTCTGCCTCTGCAACTGGAAATTTTGGATTTCCTTCAAGACTGAAACTAGAAACCCTTTGATAAAAATCCCTCAGTGCGTGCAATTTATCTTCCAACTAGCGCTGATTTTGCTACTACATCTTCTAACTGGATAATTATTAAGTAATTTATTTGCTATGACAAACAATGAATAATTCACATTGTAATTTATTCACAAATAAAATGATGCGGAAATAAAAATTTTGGGAATTGAGAAATATAAAGCACACATAAAATAAAAATGACATCGTTAATTTTGGACAATTATCCTCGGAAAAACCCAATGTGGGAAAACTGGTATAGCAGATGAGGGTTTTATTATTATGCAACAGTGAAATTATGAGTACAATCTTTGGATGCCCATCTGGCTATCCACTTAGGAAAATAATAAGGCAAAAATATATATGTGAAAACACCTCAACACCACACCTGACCCTACTCCAATAACTGGAAAAACTAGGTGTTCGTAGAACCTTTGTGTGAACCTTTACGTAGTGCTTGCATAAGCTCTACTCTCTATGCACATGCAACTACTGGAATGATGAAATCATGGTTGAATATTCCTCTTGAAGTGAATTGCTTTGCCTCTTAGAGATTTTCCGAGACAACTACACCTGAAACACCCTTATCCTTAGAAAAATCAATCTCCTTGTGAAGCTATCTGCATAGCCTCGCTGGGAAATGTGGCCCTTCTGTTGCTAACTCTTTGACAATGGAAAGCTTCCTCTGAACTCACTTTCTCTGCCCTTCACTATCTCTACATCCCCTCACTGGCTCAAATTCTCCTCTGCTGAATCACTACAACTAGGAAGTTTGATCTATACTAGGGAACTCAACCCCAAGTGTGTTTATCTCAAACCCCATCAACCTCCTATTATAATATCTCATTGGCTCAGCAACGGCCATGATTAAGCCCTCACCAATGACTAAGATCATCTATGGATTGATCCATATAAGTTACTAGTGAAATCTCACCTTCCTTAATTAATTATTGTTAATTAATCATATTTCCTAAGTTAGACCGAGGAAAAATTAAATTATTTATTAATTAACTTAATCAAAACATTTACAGGTGGTTTCTTCTACACAAATTTCTGGGTTCTTGAGCTCTTATGTTTCTCAGCCTCTCTCACAAAAGTAGAGAGTAGAACACCTATTCGATACTATAAACATTGACATAAAATATAGTCCTTGACAACTTCTAGTTACCTGTGCTAATTAGGCCCTCATTTCCCTTGATGAGGCCCATCAATAGGTAAACTATATGGGTCACAATTCCACTCTCTAGCTTATTAAATTGTCTTTTCTCACATTTATTTACATATTTTATTATATTTTTCTTATTGAGAAGAGCAGAAGTGAGTTACTATGTCCTATGGCCTAATATGTGTTAAATGCAGGAAATTGGAGCAGTTTTGAGTTGAATTGAGTGTAGGGACTCAGAGTAGACAAGAAAGAGAGATTATAGGAAGTGGTATCCCTCCTTAATTCCTCAGATCATTCAAATATTCTACCACTCTATCTCATTAGCTCGGTGTCACTGGTAGCTAAGCAATCCAAGCTCATTGGTATCCAAGCTAGTGCTAGTCAAGGAAGAGTTATTCTCGAGTTAGGGGGCCTAGTATCCCTATTTTCTAGGGAGCTATTGGTAGCTACAATTTTGTATAAATAAGAAAGCTAAGGGACTCATTAGGATTCAAAGTTTTATTGTAGCCAAGAGGCCATTAACTTGAAGCACATTTGACTGTTATTGTTATGATGTATTTGATATTTTTATGATAATGAGAAATTATATTTTGATCCAGCACTGAGTTGACTCAGAGGGATGAAGCTCTTCGGTTAGGGCCCTAATCCAAACTTAAACAGGAATGCAACAATTTACAGATATAATCATAAACATAGAGATTCATCAGAAGAGCACTTCATTTCATTAATAGAAAAATACTAAACTATGCTTACAAACATAATGGAAATAAGATAGTTCGGGCGATGGTAGCTTGTCTCTAAGAAAAGATGTGGTGGCTACATGCCTCTAAACTACATTATAATGAGGCTCAATGGCATATTTATTATTGGAAAACATGAGAAAACCCTAAACAACCAAAACCCTAACCCCAAGAGATGTAAAACCAAGAGTTTGTGAGCCCCGTTGGGGTTAATTGTGCAACCAACTTCCCAGGGTTGTAACTTGGTCATATTATCTTTGTTTGACATGTATGATACCTTGTTGGAAAGGTGTCTATGAGTACTACAGGTTTCGCCACAGGCCCATGCCTATGACTATGGGCCTACCGCGAACCCCCAAAAAACGTTGTTTATAGGGTCAAATCTACTCCAAAAGTTCAGGACCCGAAAAACTGCTAAAAATAGTAAATGTTGAAATGAAGAAGGAAACAGATGAAACTGACTAGGGGGTCTAGGTGGAATAGGCGGGTGGCCACCAATATCCACCTAGATCATTCCTCCCCCCTTAGGAAGAAATGGTCCCCATTGTGTGTAGATCCTTCATGAGGTGAGGAAATTTTTATTGAACCTGATCCCTGGTGAACCACTTGCCCTGGTGAAGGAGTTGGCCTACTTTGACAACTCGATATAGTTGTATCCTCTATTGGTGAGTGTTCCTGATATGTGTGTCCATGATCTGATCAATTGTGGCTTGTTCCATGTAGTTTGGTTTAACCTATGTTGGTGTGAGTTGTTCTACAACGTCAGATGCATCCATTAATGGTGGAAAGTATGATCGAAGGCAATCTACATTGAACATTGGGTGTAGACCAAGGAATGAAGGGATGCTGAGCTCAAAGGAATTGTCACCAACAACCTTAGTGATGGTTTATGGCCCATATCGGAAGGGCGAATCTTGCGGTGGGGTCCAGCAAGGTGCTCCTTCTGCTAATGTAGCCAAACTTTGTCGCCCACCTGGAACTTGTGTGGCACTCGATGTTGATCATGGCGTTGCTTGTGCTTAGAATTAGCTCTATCCAATATATCATGGACCTGTTGGTGGATGTGTTGAATGTGCTCAATGAATTTGTTAGCCCTTTCATCTTTAGACTGAATGTGAGTTGAATCTACCTGAGTGGCTACAAACGGTATGGCAACATTAATGGGGCATAATGGATGAAATCCTAGCCCTACCTGAAAGGGGATGTGGCCTGTTGAGCTTTGGAGAGCTTTGTTGTAGTTGTGTTGGACATAGGGGAGAATTTCATCCCACATGCGTGGATGCTTCAAGTTGTACATGCGTAGAATGTGTACGATCATCCTCTTGAAAACCTCTATTTGGCCATCAATTTGGGGATGGAAAACCGTGGAGTTAGTAAGTTTTGTATCCATCATCGACCAGAGACTTGACCAAAATCCACTTAGGAATCTGTTGTCCCGATATGAGACAATGGAATGTAGGATCCCAAAGTGTACCCATACACGCTCAAAGAAGAGCTTAGTAGTGGCCTCTATTGTGATACTCTTCTTGCAGGCTGCCATGATGTCCATCTTAGAGAATCTGTCAACAACCGTGAAAATGCAATCATTGTCATGCTTAGTAGAGGGAAGGCCTGACATGTAATCCATGGAGACATATTCCCAAGGTTGGCTAAGAGTAGGTAGAGGAGTATACAGGCCTTACTTCTTGATGGTTGGTTTGGAAATGGCACAGGCAATGCAAGATATAATGTACTTCCCAACATCGTGATGAAGTTTTGGCCAATAAAAATACTTCTGCAATACCGCCACTATTTTCTCTACTCCAAAATGTCCAGCGACCTGGCTGTAGTGTGCCTCCCAAATAATCTTGGCACGCTCACATGAAGGAAGACAGATGTGTCCCAAGTGGCATAAAATTACATCCTGAAGGTGAAAATTTGGAACTTGCTTCCCTTCCAGGAGTGTCTAGTATATGTTGCTGAGTTTTGGATCACTCTTGTAAATATGCGGCCACCCAATGTCTCGTGCCCACAAGAGTTGAGCACAGTGATCAACGCCATGACTGGTGATCGGCTGAGCCAATTAGAAACATTATTGGTGTTTCCCTTTTTATACTTAATGTTCAAATGTAATTGTTGCAAATAACTGGACCGTTTCTGATGGCGATCATTCTGAAACTTCCCATGTGTCTGTATGAACCGTATAGGTCGGTGGTCTGTGTGGATGACCGTTTCCTTCCCCAGAATCTAATTCTTCCATTGCCGACAAACTTTCACAATGGAATATATTTCTTTGTCGTAAGTGGGGTACTTTCGTATTGTGTTTGAAAGTGTCTCATTGTGGTAAGCCACTGGATGCCCATGTTGAGTATGAACTACACCAATAGCATAGTCGGAGGCATCTATCTCAATCTCAAATGGTTGTTGCAGGTCTGGTAATGTGAGCATTAGTGCAGAACAAAGGAGATTCTTCAACTCGGAGAATGCTTTTTGTTGTGTTTCTGACCAAAAAACTTTGCTTTTGCTCCACCCTTGGTGACTTGACTTAAAGGCCAAGTGATATGAGAGAACCCCAACACGAACCTACAGTAGAAATTGGAAAGACCCCAAAATTTATGGAACTCTGTTAGAGTGGTTGGGGTTGGTCAATCCTGAATAACTTGTATCTTGGATGGGTCCACATGTACACCCTGCTCATCAATGATGTATCCCATATATTGAACTTGGGTCAGGCTAAAGGTGCATTTCTCCAAGGTAGCACACAGATTTTGTTGGCATAGGGTTTGAAAGACCTATCGTATATGGTGGAGGTTCTCTTCCCAAATCTGGTCGAAGATCAATATGTCATCTAAATACACCACCATGAATGCATTGGTGAAGGGTCCCAAGATGTCGTCCATCAGTCTCATGAAGGTTGCAGGGGCGTTTGTCAATCTGAACGACATGACCAACCATTTGAAAAGGCCCTTCTTGGATTTGAAGGCAGTCTTCCACACATCGGATGGTTCGATAGGCACTTGGTAATAACCTAACTTCAAGTCAATCGTGCTAAAATATTTGGCTCCCTTGAGTTGGTCCAGAAGGTCATCAATTTGTCAGATTAGGTACCTATTGCAGACAGTGATCTTTTTTAGCACTCGATAGTCAATACAAAGCCTCCAGGTCCCATCCTTCTCCTGTACCAATATAATCAGTCTCCCACAAGGTGATGATCTTGGCCTGATGTTCCCTTTCTGCAATAGTTCCCGAATTTTCCTCTAGATCTCATTATTCTCCAGAATAGAGCATTGATAGATCGGTCCATTGGTAGCAATGCACCCGGGGTTAGATCAATGGAGTGCTTGACCTAATAGTGCAGAGGTACCCCAGTGGGTGAGGTGAAAATATCCCTGTACTCCTCCATGACCTTGTCCATATATTGCTCCTGCATAGAGGAGCCTTGCCTGGAAACTGTGGCCACAAACTTCTTCTTTCCTTGGGGGCGAATCATAAGGAAAAAAATTTCCTAGTCTGGGAAACGATCTTACTACATTGCTTTGCAGTGATCAAAGAGATGGCAGTAGGTGGGGCTACCTCCGGTATCCTATACAACTTATTAGCTAAAGTAATAATCACAAAGCGAGGTTTAGACTCATATACAAAATGTCACTTCCACAAGTATGGTTTTCCTAATAATACATCACAAACTTCAAGAGGATCAATGTCACACAATACCTCATCCGTGAATGGCTTGATGTTGTAGGGAAGGCAAAAGTGTTGGATGACATGAAGATATTGTCCTTGGTGAAGCCATCCAATGGTGTACGGCTGTGGATGTGCTATAGTATTTAGTCCCAGCCACTTCACGACCTCTACTGAAATGAGGTTATTTTGGCTCATGTTGTCAAAAATGAACTGTAGTAGAGAAGTCTTCACCCACATATATGAGTGGAAGAGGCATTCCTCCTCTGGATCTTTAGGCTCAATCTTCTCGATCTTGGTGGTGGCCAGAGTGGCAGTGGGATCTGCATCAATGATCTGCTTCCCTTCGTTAGTTCCCTTATTGGGTTTTTATTTAGAGTCAGAACCTGTGTCTAATTTGGAAGCCTTCAACTCAGCGACAGTTGACTACTTGGCCTGACACTCACTTGTATTATGAGTGGAGCTCTTATGGAACTCACACCATTTTCCCATGTCCTTCTTTGTCTTCGGGGTGTTGTTTTTTTGCTTGCGGTTTCAGCGAGCTGTCCTGGGTAGTGCCACCTTGGCTTGGTCCTTTGTTCTATGGTTTGGAGGTGCCTTTTCCTTGCTTTGGATTTGCAGATCCAAAGTCCTACTTCTTCTGTTTAAACTTCTGCTTAATCTTGACAGTGTACCGATACGTCGTACCAAGTGAGGAAATGTCCAGGAACTCCATACCTAGATGTACTTGTGTAGACAACCACAGTAATTGAGCACAAAATGTCGCTTAGTATCCTTGATACCCAGCTTCGTGCGAAGGGTATGGAAAGTATTTGTGAACTTTGACACTTATTGGTCCCTTCCCTGACATAGTGTGGTCCACTTTATGTATTTTTCTTCATAGCTCCCAACAAGGTAATATTGTTCCTTGATGGTGTCTTGGAAAGAATTCCAATTGGGTGCAGCTGAAAATAACAAGGGTTCACTCTAATCCTTTTGCTCACAGTAGGTTTCCCACCAATCCTTGACGTGTGGGGAGGGTTTAAGAAGTGAAAAAGTAATCTTTTCCTGATTGAAAAAGTCATGAACTGAAAAATATCCTTGCAATAGATTTAACCATTTATCTATGACATATGCATCTATCATGCCTTTGAATATGGGAATATCGAAGTTAACTTGTACCTTAAAAGGAGTGGCACCTCTAGAGTAGTTGCTGGATGAAGATGCATCACCTATGGATAGCTGTCAAAGGATTTGGGAAAAGTTATTAATCATCGCGTCCCTCTGTCGCTCGAGGGCTTCCTCGAGAAACATTTTGAAAGGGTCTCCTGCCCCCTCATCTTCCTTTTCTTCCACCATGGGAGGTAATCTGGCTTTACGAGGATGATCTTGCAATAGTTCAACCATATCAAGCCCTAACTCCTTATACCTTGACCTCGTTGGGGACATGCAAAGAAAAAATAGAGAAAGAGCAAACCCATCTTATACCATTGATCTGAATGTAAACAGACATGCAACAAATTATAGATATAATCATAAACACATAGATGCAGTAGAAAAACACTTCATTTCATTAATAGAAAAATATTGAACTATGCTTACAAAAAAAATGGAAATAAGATAGCTCGGATGACGGTAGCTTATCTTTGAGAAGAGATGTGGAGGCTACATGCCTCTGAACTGCATTACAATGAGGCTCAAGGGCCTATTTATTATTGTAAAACATGAGAAAACCATAAACAACCAAAACCTTAACCCTAGGAGATGTAACACCAAGAGTTTGTGGGCCCCGTTGGAGTTAGTTGGGGAGCCAACTTCCCGGGGTCATAACTTGGTCATATTATCTTCGTTTGGCACATATGATACCTTGTTGGAATGGTCTCTCTGAGTACTACAGGTTTCGCCATAGGCCCTTGCCTATGGCTTTGGGCCTGCTGTGAACCCCAAAAACAAATCGTTTAGGGGATCAAAACAGCTTCGAAAGTTTAGGACCAAAAAAATTACTAAAAACACTAAATGTTGAAATGAACACGAAAACACATGAAACTGACTAGCGAGTCTAGGTGGAATAGGTAGGTAGCCACCAATATCCACTTGGATGAGGCCCAACCCTAGCAGCAAAAGTTCCTCCCCTTTGTATCTTCATTCTTCGCTTAGAATGTTGATTTACTAGTGAAGTTTATTCCCATTTCTCTTTAGCTTAGAAAGTTGATTAAGTTATTTCTTATCCATTCTTTCATTAGCTTAAAGAGTATATTAGTGTTGCAGTCTAGTGAAGGAAAATATACCAGAAAATCTTGTGATAGTGACCCCTATCCCATCTCCCTTATGGTATCATGATTACGGGACCCCACTCTCACAACCCAAAAATAGAGTTTGTCTTTGTTCATTGCTCAGGTTAAGTTTCATTTTTAGCTAGATAACTATTTATGATTCCTTGGAAATATTTGCAGTTGTTAGTTTTCTTCTTAATATTGATGTAACTTATAAGGTAGTCCATTCCATAGATCTAGTCTCTAACAATAGTTAAGCCAGACTTTCTAAATTCAACTCATCTTTTCCATGTTGACATGAAATAATTTGTAAATGAAAAGAGAATCAAGTTTTATTGCCGGGATTGTTGATGTGTAGGAAGGGACACCTCCAACCAACTCCACCTAGGTCTTCTCCACCTTCTGTTGAAGCATACCAGGCCATACTTCGAACCTCTGCTTTTTAGCGACCATGAGTAATTTGTCTTGCACAGATCCAACCTTCTTGAAGCATTGGGCTTCGCCTTGGGTGATGTTCACTTCCCCTACACCTTACAAAACTGTCATGCACCTTTCCAACACTTCATCTCACCATTATTGTCCTTCGAAACCTCTCAGGCAACTTCCTGTAGCAATATAGGACATCCTGTAAGAGTTCAGGACATCATGTAGCAGTTTCCTATAACAAACCTGTAGATGCCTGTTTTGACCCTCTCTTGACCTAAAATGGTATTATAGTCTAGTGTAGAAGTAGGTTAACCCCTCAAATTGGACTCCATGACTAGAGGTGCCACCTAGACCAGTCTTTTCATTCCTTTCCCTCCTACAAGATCAGATAACATTAGCTTTTATATTTTTGAATTTAGCAATTATGACTTTTATCTATTATGCAAGTGTGAATGAGATGATTAAATGCATACATGTTTGGATTTTGAAATAAAACCCTGGGTTGATAGAGTAAAGCTGGTAGTCCTAGGAGTTACAACATTCTTTCTTTGATATTGAGGCTCATCACTTTTTGGTGCTGTTTCTTGGGATGTGTCTAGGTAGATGTAATTTCTTCTTTTTCTTTCTATTTTGCATTTTCTAGATAGATGTTACTCTTTCTTTCCTTTCCGTATTTCATTTAGTTTTGAAAAAACTCATAAAAAATAAAACATATATTTCTTTCATGCCTCTTAGGAGTAGAGACACTTTAGGGAAATTCTTGCCAAATACCCCCACACCATCAAACAATTAACATTCCCTCTTCTTCAGCGACTGTTAGCTTCCCTCTCTGACTACAGGAGATTTAGAAGAATATTTAGGAGAACAACATGAAATATTTGAAGAGCCTACTGGGGAAGAAGAAGAAGAGACCATTCCACACACTTACACCATGGTTGAAAATAGAAATGAGGCTAAAAACATGAATGATGGTTCTTTTCCCATCATAGAGACTAATGGAGATATTAGGATGAAAAATATAAGTCCCTCTGCCCTTCCTCATTTCCATGGCCTAACCTCAGAGGACCCTGATACCTTCTTGTTTGATTTTTTTGTCATCTGTAGAGCCTATGATTATACCTCTGATGACCAGAAGTTGAAGTTGTTCCCATCCACCCTCAAGGATGTAGCCTGACACTCGTTCATGGGTCTACCTGGGGATATCATCTACCTTTTCTCAAATGCAACGATCCTTTAGAAACAAGTAAAGGGGCTATTGTAGGTTCAAAGACACCAAATATCAAATCTTTAGAATGGCCCTCGGACCTGACAAATCCCTGGAGGATTATGAGGAAAGGTTCCAACTCAGTTAACAAAGGGCCAGATGCACCCTTGATCCTGAATCTCTCAAGTTAGTCCTTCTTAGAGGAATCAAGGAGGACATATTGGAAACCCTAAACATTCTGTCTATACAGGACATTTATCAACTACCCTATAATGATATTAGGACAGTGTTAAAAAACCATTCTAGGGTTGTTAGAAAGAAGGGTAGGGCTAGTCAATCTTTGGCCAGTTCCCCTTCCTCCAACACATCTATCAAGAGTAAAATTGGAAACATGTTGGACGAATTTAAAAGTGAAATAATGCACACCTTTTCTCTGTAAATGGATGCTATGTAGATCAAGAGGAAACAAGAGGAAGTAGAGAGAGCTTTAGCTACATTTTTCCCTAAATGCACTAGGAGGCACCCTAGAAATGAATGTAACTAAATGTTATAAAGCTCTACTCAGTCTGTGAGGAAACCCATTCCACAGATAAGTGCACTTCTCTACCTGGATTGAAGGCTATATAGCAAGGGGCTGAGGGTGGGGCTAAACAACTCTGTTATATTAACCAAAGGAGGCCTCAAGGACCTAGGCTATACCAGCAGGGCAACTAGGGTGCATCCTATTCCTACTACCATCCTAATCAGAATGCATCCCTGCCCCCTTGGTGCTCTCCTAGCCACCCTTCATGGTCCACACCTTCTCCTTGGTCTTATGCACCTAAGTATCCTTCCCAACTTGCCAATTAATCACTTCAGCCATATGCTTCTCCAAATCCTCAGTGGAATACCCCATCGTAAGGTTGGAGGCCTCAATTCAACCAAACTCCTCTATTGCCTCCACCTCTATTTCAACCACAACTAATTTATGCTTTTCCACCCAAGAAACCTTAGATTCTTGCTCAACCAAATCTGAACTCGAAAAAAAAGTAGGTGCAATAGTTCTACACTGGGGAGACATCTTACCCTTCCTATGTTGTGGATATTCAAGAAATTCAACTTAGGTCTTGAAGAGTGCTACCAGATAACCAACTTCCATATCCACCTAAGTATATTGAAGAGGAAAAGGAAGAGATTATTCCCAAAGCCAATCCAACTCCTTTTCCTAAAAGATGGATCCATCCTAACTAGCACACCCCATAAGAGACTAAACTTTTGAGAGAATTGAAAAATTTGTGTGTGAAAATCCCACTCCTCAAAGCCATCAAAGATGTCCCCATCTACAACAAGCTAATCAAGGAGAAATGATTAAAACATCATGGGAGGAAAAAGAAAGACATCCCTACCATCAATTTCATTGGTCAATTGTCTGACCTAATGCTAGGGAGAGTGATTTTCCCAAAGTATCTAGACCCTCGAAGTCCTATGGTAGATGTGCACATTGATGGCATCATTTTCCCTCACACTTTAATTGATCTCGAGGATTCCATCAATGTGATGACTAAGGAGACCATTCTCAAATTAAATCTTCAAGGATCCTTAAGAAAGAACGCAACAATACTGCAACTTGCAGACAGGTCTAGAGTAGCTCCTAAGGGAGTTGTTGAGTATGTAATTGTCTCTATTGATTCTTGGGAGTATCCTACTCACATCATAGTTCCCCATCCCAAGACCAAATTCAGTAGTTATCCTCTCATCCTTGGAAGACCATGGATAGCCACTGTTGATGCTTACATAAGTTGCAGAGCTGGGAACATGACCATTAATAATAAGCATTTGTCCAAATAGTTGGTTTTGTATCATCCTGATCAACCATCCCTAGAGAATGACCTACCCTTATGGTTGGAAGAGGAAGATGAAGATGAAGTATATCATAACAAATCCTATACAATATGTACCCTAGATGTTATTATAGGAGGGGGAAAACTTGATGAAGATGACCTCATTGATCAAATCCTCCAGACCCAGCTCCCCAACACCATGCCTCTTGATGAGCTGTGGAAGGAATCCGAAGATAACCCTTGGACTGATTTATGGCTATTTTACCCTAGTCCTGCTCATGTCAAAATGGTAGAATTTGGTCCATCTAAAACATTGAAAATCAACCCTTATCTCTTAGTCAACTAAGAAGAGAAGTTGTGAAACATGCTGAGAGAGCACTTGGATGCCTTTTCCTGGAGCTATAAGGAAATGAAGGGAGTGCATCCTTCAGTGTGTAATCACCATATATACATTAAGGAAGGATTAAAAATAGTGCACCAACCTCAAAAGAGAATGAAGCCAACCCTCAAAGATAGAGTGAAGGAAGAGCTGTAGAAATTATTGGATGCAGGGTTCATTTACCCCATCTCAGATACTGAGTGGGTGTCCCCTCTAGTTTTGTTCTCAAAGAAGAATGGAAAGTGGAGGATTTGTGTGGATTACAGAGAGCTAAACAAAGCCACTAAGAAAGACCATTTTCCTCTACCTTTCATTGATCAAGTTTTGGATTGTCTTGGAGGGAAGAAGTTTTTCTATTTCCTGGATGGATTCAGTGGTTATAATTAGATCCAAATCATCCCATAGGACCAAGATAAAACCATCTTCACTTGTCCTTGGGGTACCTTTTCTTATAGGGTCCTTCCTTTTGGATTACATGATGCCCCTACCACTTTTCAAAGGGAAGTTATGAGCATCTTTGTTGAGGTAGTCCATGACTATGTAGAAATCTATATGGATGATTTCACTCCCTATGGGTGTGACTTCCTATAGGTTGTCTCTAACTTGGGGAAAGTATTAAATAAGTGCATTGAAATGAACCTATCACTTAGTCTCAAGAAGTGTGAATTCTTGATGAATGTAGGTACTATTTTGGGTCATTCAATATCCCAGGAAGGAATACAAGTGGACCAAATAAAATTTCCATCATAAAAAGGTTCCCCACTCCTCAAAAGTAGAGGTACATTGGGAGTTTCTTGGGCTTAGATGGATACTATAGGAGATTTATCCAAGACTTCAGCAAAGTAGCCTCACCATTGTTTGGACTACTGGCCAAGGACTCTGAATTTTTCTAGTGAGATAGTTGCCAAGAGACCAAAGAAATATTGAGGGATAAGTTGACTACTGTGCCCATACTTAGAGGCCCAAATTGGTCTCTTCCTTTACACATCAATGTTGATGCATCTGACAAAGCTATAGGAGCAGCTCTAGGACAGAAAGACGACAAGTTTCCTTATGCCATTTACTTCATTAGCAAAAATCTGTCTCAGGTTGAACTGAACTACATTGTGACTGAGAAGGAAATCCTAACTGTTGTCCATTCCTTGAATAAATTTAGACACTACATCAATGGTTATCAAACCTTTGTGCATACTGACCATGCTACTATCAAGTACTTAATGAACAAGCCTAATGTGAATGCTAGAATTATTAGATGGTTGCTTTTATTACAATAGTTTGATTTAACCATCATTGATAAGTCGGGTAAAGAAAATGCAGTTGCAAATTTTTTGTCTAGGCTTTCTTTGCATGTAGGTGAAGAAGGGATGGTTGATGACCAGCTTCTAGATGAACACCTATTTTCTATTTTAGCTCTCTCTCCATGGTTTGCTGACATAGCCAACTACCTAGTTTCTGCAAAGTTCCCTCCAAATCTATCATCCAGGAAGAAGAGCAAGATTGTAAAGCCTTCCTGGGATGCTTATAAGAGACTTAGCCCATAAGAATCAAGACGATGAGCTTATCGCAGTGGTACCATTCACTTGTCAGCTTCAATTTTTTGGCAGTCCCATTTTTTTTCAAAGTGAGGAAAAGTTTCCAAGATTTGTGTATGGTAGAAATGAGAGCTCAAGCCATGGCCAACGATAATATTGAAAGCCTTGAAAAACAATTGGCTTCTTTCAAGGGCATAGTGGACCAGATGTAGAAATTCACAGAAAATTTCAAAATGAGCACGTCGTGCTGGCATCCGGAGGCACATGGTCTTAATGAAGACCTTGAAAGAGAATCTAGCCATCATATTCACTTCCATGGAAATCACCAACATTCCCACCCTCGGCCACCAAAGTTGGACATGTATAAATTTGATGGTTGTAATCCGATATTATGGGTAGCACAAATGGAACAATATTTCCTTCTGAATGATTTCCAAGATGATCCAACTAAACTATGTGTGGGAGCCCTTTACTTCGACCAAGAGAGATGGAAAATGGTGGAAGTGGCATCAAAAATGCTATCCCAAGAAAATAATTTGGCAGGCGTTCTCAGAATCTCTTTGTGTCCGCTTTGATAGAGACTCTAATTTTTTGGGTTGTCTTACTAAGCTTCGACAGATAGACACAGTAAAAGAATACATTGCAGCCTTTGAGATGTTGGCCATCCACACAGAAGGTCTATGAGATGAATTCTACTTGGAATGTTTTATAAGTGGTCTCAAAGAAGCCATCCAAGCACATGTATGGATGCACCACCCACCTACATGGATAGACGCTTGCAACAAGGCTATCGAAGTGGAATGTGTTTTAGCTGCCCAGTCTCCTTGTCCAAATTTCATAGCCAAGGGACACCCCACCTAGGCTTAGGGCCCTACCCAAACACTTAAGCTTCAAAAGGTTTCTCCAGCAGAAATAATTGAAAGAAGAAAACAAGGATTATGCTACTACTGCGATGACAAATACTCCCCTGGGCATAAATGCAAGGAACCCAAATTCTTTCAAATTGATGTTATTGATCACATCTCATTTGAGGAAGCCCCACCCCTTGAGGAACCTGAGGAAAAAGTTGAGGAAACCCAACAGGACAATGAAATCCCAGCTACGCCATGTAGGTTTTAACCCCATATAGATATTACCTGCATACGAATTCTAAAACACAGAAAATAAACAATGCGAGAGCATAGCACATAAAACACATATACATAGAGATTTTCCCCTAGATCCCAAAACTGGGATTACCAGATTGATTTTTCATTATGTTCCTTTCAATGTTACAATACATATATATACATGCCAAAGCATCCAATACCATGGACTGAAAAACCATCGAGTCTAAAACCATGTGCGAAAACCATCCACAAAACCATAGGTAGGTCCGCCCAACCTAATATAGGGTCCAAAATTTTTTTCCCTTGGGCGTGGCCCTAGACCCCATAGAGGGGGGCTACCTGCCCCCCTCAAACACCCTGGATAGGGGGGGATGCTGCCCCGCCACTGGGCAATGAAGGGGAGGCTCCGCCCCCCCTCTAACCCCCCAGTTAACTAGGGGGGCTAGTCCTGGAAAGAATATAACACAACCCAACATTCTCCCACTTGTTGTTTTCTTTCCATAGGGGGCCATAGGAGAGATTAGTCATTTATATAGCCCTACAATGCCCATTGCTTCTCTACACCAAGAGAACATTTTCTCAATGCATCTGCAATATTCTTCAAAATTTCCACCTTTACCAGCAACACCTTTTTGTCTTCTATCATATCCCTCACAAAGTGATACTGAACATCAATGTGCTTTGTCTTTGAATGGTAAGCAGGGTTCTTTGCCAAGAAAATTGCACTTTGGCTGTCACAGTCTATCCTTATAGCTCCCTGTACTAACCCCATGCTTGAACACAATCTCTGCAACCAAACTACTTCCTTGCTTGCATGAGTGGCTGCCATGTATTCAATCTCTATAGTTGATAGTGCCACTACAGATTGTTTCTTACTCATCCAACTGACTGCACCTCCAAATATGTTAAACACATACCCACTTGTAGATCTTCTCTGATCCAGATCTCCGGCCTAGTTTGCATCAAAAAAGCCACATATATCCAAAAATCTGTCCAATCTTGGTCTTCCTTGGTAGCACAAACCATAATCACTAGTGCCACGCAAATACCTGAAAACCCACTTCACTGTTGTCCAATGCTCCTTCCCTGGTTTTGACATAAACCTGCTCAATGCTCCCACTGCATGTGCAATGTATGGTCTAGTACAAACCATCGCGTACATCAGGATACTGACTGCACTTGCATATGGAACATGAGACATGTCCTCTTCCTCTTCTTATGTCTTGGGACACTGTTTAGTAGATAACTTCACACCTACAGGAATGGGAACCTTCACCGGTTTACTATCCTGCATATTAAACCTCTACAGTATTGTCTCAACATACTTCCTCTAATTTAACCAGAGCTTCCTATTTTCCCGATCTCTTTTAATTTCCATGCCCAAAATATAGTTTGCAGCACCAAGATCTTTCATGTTGAATAGGATGATTGGATCTTCAAATCCTGGATAATTTCTTTGTCATTTCTAACTAGCAACATATCATCCACATACAAGACTAGGTAAATAACACAGTCACCAATTAATATAAAATACACACAGTGATCTGCTTTGCTTTTGGTGAAGCCAAGTCCCCGTATAAGTGTATCAAATTTATGATCCTTGGTGACTGTTTTAACCCATACAGGGAATTTTTTAACTTGCATATCAGTTCTTTCTTACCCTTCACCACAATGCCTTTAGGTTGCTTCATGTAGATCTCTTCTTCTACATCCCCATGAAGAAATGTTTTCTTCACATCCATCTATTCTACCTCAAAATCAAAAGTAGCAGCAACAGATAAAAGTAATCTAATCGAAGCTACCTTGGCAATAGGAGAAAAAAAACCACCAAAATCAATTCTCGGCACCTGGGAATAACCTTTTCCTACCAACCGATCTTTGTATTTCTCCACGTTTCCTTCTGCATTTGTCATGTTTTTGAACACCCTTTTGTTGCCAATGGGTTTCCTTCTAGCCAAACACTCCACTAGATCCCAAGCCTCATTTTTGTGCAAAGATGCCATTCAATCAACCACGGTCTCTTTCCAAAGTTTTCCATCCTCTGAATCTACTTCTTCCTTCACAGTTCTAGGATCATCATTAGTAATAGATAAAGCAAAATTTGAACAGAAAGTAGATGGACTATACCTTTCTGGATGCTTTCTTTCTCGAACTGATCTTCTCATAACTGGAATTTGTGGCTCTTCATCTTCTGATTCCTCTTTTACCATAGAATCTGATTCTTCCTCCTTAAGCTCAAACTCTATCTTCTCAGGTTCCTTTGATGGGACTTCATGTTTAATAACATATTTCACCTCTCTAAACACCACATCTAGGCTGTACACAACCTTCCTTGTTACTGGGTTCCAAAGCTTATAACCCTTTAAACCATCCTTATACCCAATAAATATGCACTTTTCAGATTTACTATCCAACTTTGTTCTTTTCTCCTTTGGAACATGTACATATGCATCACATCCAAATTCCCTCAGATGTGAAAGAGAGGGTTTCTTACCAGTCCATTCCTCTTATGGAATCTTATCCTCCAACACTAATGAAGGCGATTTGTTGACCAGGTAACATGTTGTCTCCATTGCCTCTGTGCAGAATTCCTATCCTAACTTGGCACCACTGAGCATGCTTCTTACCATTTCCATCAATGTCTTGTTCATTCTTTCTACAACTCCATTTTGTTCAGGTGTGTATGGAGTAGTCTTCTATCATGCTATACCACACTTCTTACAAAATTCTTCAAATTCCTTGCTACAAAATGCTCCACTATGATCTGTCTTCAGCACCTTTATCTTCTTCTCTGTATGGTTTTCCACCAGTGCCTTAAATTATCTAAACTTGTCAAAGACTTTAGATTTCTTCTTGAGGAAATATATCCATGTATTCCTTGAGAAGTCATCTATAAATGATACATAGTACATAGAATTACCCAGTGATGGAACCTTCATAGCTCCAAACACATCACTATGCACAAGCTCTAATATATGTTTTACCCTCTTACCATTAGAGGGGAAACTCAGTTGATTCTGCTTCCCATATACACAATTTTCACAGAAATAAAAATCTAGAGAGCTATTAGTCATACCTTCTACCATACCTTTACCATGAAGTATCTGAAGGACCTTCTCTCCAATATATCCAAGCCTTTGATGCCATAACATGGTCTTCTCTCCAGAGACCACTATATTTTATGCTCCACTTTCGTGAACCACAGAATTGTTGCACCCATCAACAATAGTGCTACCTTGCAATGTGTACAGAGTTCCAATCCGAACTCCCCGCATCAATAGCAGTGCTCCCCGAACCATCTTGTAGGTATCCTTCTCGAACATTATTTTTACACTTGCATCATCCAACTTGCTTACATAAATCAGATTTCTGGCCAATGCAGGAATATAAAGAACACCCAGAAGTATTCTAACCCTTCCACCTTGCTATTTCAACTTTACTTTTCCACTACCAATGATTATAGCCTTCCTCTTATCCCCAAGAAGACATTACCACCATCATATTTCTCATACTTGCAGAACCACTCTCTATGGGGAGTGAAGTGAAAGGATGTGCCTGAGCCAATCAACCATGCCTCATGATCTACATGTGTACTTGAAGAAGCCAAGTACACATCTCCACCTTCATCTGAGGTGGTTTTTGCCTTTGTAGAAGGAGCATCATGTTATAGCTCCAAATCTCACTATTATGGTTTGTGATGCTGCACTCATGGCCTAGGGCAACCCCTCCTTCCAGACCTGGTCCAAAATCTAAAAAACAGTGTTTTATTCCATGTACGCGACATTGCCCTGAGTTAAACGCGTGTATACACGGGTTCATATATACCCAACCCGC
>APFE030731617.1:93061-120940 GCA_000404065.3 Pinus taeda | reverse complement strand
GAAATATAAAACTAGGAAAGGGCCTAAAGATCCTTCTCTTATTAAAGAAAACAAATCTGCAACTGGAACTGTAAGTAGGGAAGAAATTGGCAATATGCTTCATGAGTTCAAAACTAATATTTTAGGGAGCCTTAGTGAGCAGCTAGACACCCTCAAAATCCAAAATAAGCAGAAAAAAAACGCTGATGCTTTAGCTATCTTTTGTCCAAAATGCAGGAAGAAACATGCTCTAAGGGAATGCCCTTTAGGTGCAAAAGTTGTAGAAACTTGTATGATTTGTTCAGAAAGTCATGAGATCGAGGATTGTCCTTCAATCCCAGGTCTTAAGGTTGTATTTCAAGAGGAAGTAGTCCCAAATTTGGTCGAACCTCTTTGTTTTGTTACAAGAAGACCTTGGCAAGGGCAACAAAATCAAGGATTTAACAATCCAATGAATTTTCAGCCCCCCACCAAATTGGAATTCTTGGCAACAACCTTGGGCACAAGGGATACAAAATCCTTATGGGAGATTTGCTCAATATTATCAATATCCTCCATCTTATCAGAGCTATCCTCCCCCACAAAATCAACAGCAAAATCAACAACCACAACTTCCAAATCAAAGCCCTCGCCTTTCATTACCATTTCCACAACAACAACCTCCTCAACAAAGTCAAAATCCTCAACTCTTACTTCCATTTCAACAAAATCCAAATCAAATACCAGCCCAACCATTACCAAACCCCAATAATAAAAGCCCTCAGAATGCTTACATGGTAGAAGGACAACAATTTCCTACTTACATGATTGTTCCTCTAGATCTTAATGATGTTCAACTTAGATCCGGTAGGATTTTTAGAAAAGGAAAAACCTTCTATAGATATTCAAGAGCAAGATGCTTCTGAGGAAGACTCTCTAAAAGTCAATAATTTTTTTGAGGAGACATCCCTTCAAAACCAAAGCATTCAAAAAGAAAAAGAAAAAGAATCAATAAACACAACTCCTATAGTTGAGCAACTTGCGTCTACTTCCACACCTCCTTTTCCTGAGAGATTACAAATTGATAGAGGAGTGGAAAAACAGATCTTGTTGCCCAATTATGATTTCCCAGATGAATTAAAGAATGTATATATCAAGATTCCCTTGTTACAAGCCATTAGAGAAATTCCTATTCTAGCAAAAACAATAAAGGAGTTGAGTATCAAAAGACCAGGTAGAAAACCAAGAGACTTAAAAAGAATTCACCTGGTAGGAAAAATAACAGATATCATGATGGGAAAGATTACCATGCAGAAATACGTGGATCCAGGAAGTCCAATTGTCAAGACACACATAAATGGTATTGAAATTCCAAATACATAGATTGACTTAGGGGCAACTATAAACATTATGAGTAGACAGACTATGGAGCAACTTAAACTTCCTAATCTTCTTTACACACCTACCTTACTACAACTTGTAGATAGATTAGTAATCAAACCAGATGGTGTGCTAGAAGTCATTTCAGTCTCCTTAGATTCTTGGGAATATCCTGTGGATTTCATGATTTTAACTCCCAAGAATAATCTAGGAGGACACCCACTCATCTTAGGAAGACCTTGGCTGGCCACAACTGATGCTTTTATTAGTTGTAGATCTGGTGACATGTACATTTCTGATGGTAGTTCAACAAAGAAATTTACTTTGTATCCTCCAGCAAAAGAAATAACAGAAATAGATGACAATGAATGGGTCGATGATGAAGATGTTATACAACCTATCTTTACTATATCATAAATTAGTGAGGATAGTCAAATTTCGAACACATTAGAAAATTTTGAAACATCTTCAGAATATGATCATGAACAATTTCAGTTAAATTCTAATACTGAATACTTGTCATCTAGGTAGATGCATCTTTATTCCATGGAAGAGTTTGGTAGCTTTGCAATTGAAATTTTTCTAGGTAGAACAATGAATATGAACAAAAACTTGGAGAAATTACAACAAGAGGAGCTAACCAAAATCTTACAAAAACATTCTGTTGCATTTGCATGGGAGTATACTGATATGAAAGGTATTGATGCTAAGACTTGTATCCATCATATCTATATTGAGGAAAATAGTAGACCAATTAGACAACCTCAGAGAAGGATGAATCCAAATCTTAGGGAGATTGTGAAAGAAGAGCTCCAAAAACTACTCAATGTAAACTTCATTTACCCAATCTCAGATAGCTAATGGGTTACTCCCTTGGTAATAGTGCCTAAAAAGAATGGTAAATGGAGGGTGTGCATTGATTATAGAGAATTGAATAAAGCAACCTTGAAGGATCACTTTCCCTTGCCCTTTATAGATCAGGTATTAGATACATTAGCAGGTAAAAAGTACTTTTGATTTTTGGATGGTTTTAGTGGTTATAATCAAATTCAGGGAGCACCTAAATATCAGGATAAGACCACATTTACTTGTCCATGGGGAACTTTTGCCTACTGAGTGCTTCCTTTTGGATTATGTAATGCACCCACAACATTCCAAAGAGCAGTAGTAGGAATTTTTTCTGATATAATACATGATTGTGTAAACGTATATATGGATGACTTTACAGTTTATGGTAACACATTTGAAGAAGCCTTAGAAAATCTAGAAAAAGTCCTTAAAAGATGTAAAGAAACAAACCTCTCATTAAGCTATGAAAAGTGCTTTATGATGTTTACAGAAGGTATTGTTTTAGGATGTCACATTTCAAGGGATGGGATTAAAGTAGACAAATCTAAAGTTGAAGCCATCTCCAAGTTACCGATTCCTAATTGCCACAAAAATTTAGAAGTTTTCTAGGATTTACAGGATATTACAGAAGATTCATAGAAAACTTTACCAAAATAACATCTCCACTCTTCAAATTGCTTACATAATATTGTGAATTCAAGTGGAATCCTGATTTCCAACTAGCATTTGAAGCCTTGAAAACAAAAATATCTGAAGCACCTATCTTAAGAGGACCAAATTGGAAACTTCCTTTCTATATTTCTACAGATGCTTCAGATACAACTCTAGGAGCTGTACTGGAACAAAAAGAGTTGATTGCTTATGCCATTTACTATACAAGTAAGAATTTGACTCCCACTGAGTTGAATTATACTGTGACTGAAAAAGAGTTCTTAGCTGTTGTTCATGCAATTAACAAGTTTAGACATTATATAACAGGCTATGAAACTTTTGTTCATATTGATCACTCTGCAATTAGATATTTAATGAATAAACCTATTATTAATGGTAGAGTTACAAAATGGCTTTTACTTTTGCAAGAATTCAATATTACTATGCTAGATAGACTTGGAAAACAAAACACAATTGCTGATTTCTTGTCCAAGATTTAGAGTATCAAAGAAGACTCTTTGGTGAGGATAAGTTTCCTGATGAATACTTATTTGCAGTAACTACTCAAACTCCTTGGTTTGTAGATGTTACTAATTATTTCGTTATAGGGAAGTTACCCTCACATTTTTTGCCTAGAGAGAAAAGAAAGATTGTTCAAGATAGTTCAAGATATTCATGGATTTCTAACGAATTGTATAAAACAGGGCCAGATTTTGTGATCAGAAGATGTGTCAGGGAAGATGAAATGCCTGATATTCTTAAAGCATGTCATGATGAGCCGTGTGGTGGACACTTTGCTGACAAGAGGACATCCTATAAAATCCTTTCTTTAGGATATTATTGGCCATCCATCTTCAAATATGGAAGAGAATATGTCAAAAGGTACGACAACTGCCAAAGGGTAGGGAAACCTGCTTCCTCAAATGAGATGCCATTACAACCTCAGGTACTTATCGAACCCTTTGAAAAATGGGATTTAGACTTTATTAGACCTATTAATCCTCCATCCAAGCAAAAAAAGTATATATTGGTATGTACTGATTATGTCACTAAATGGGTAGTGTTGGCCCTCAGTTTTGGTCTATTTTTGCTTAGGGAAACCTACTTAATCCTTATATTTTCCATCCATTTTCCATCACATCCATCTCATTTTGATGTATTTTATGCATATTCAGGTGTTTAATTTTAATTTTACAATTTCTAGAAGTTTTTATGAAAATTGAGTTTCAAGTGCAATTTTGGACTAAATTAGAAATTCTCGTAATAGCTATGTGGATGACATGTTTGCAGGACACTTGGGCTTGAGTTTGATGCATGGATGGACAGCTTGGGAACTAGGACTAAGCTAATTCCACTTGGTTTGGCCAGAACAAGCTTTATTAGGCCCGGTCAAGGCTGGTCAAACATGACTAGTCACCAGAAAATCCCTAGGAAATAGGGCAATTTTGAGATTTTATGGGATTGACCATATTTATTGGGATGAATTGGATGATTTCGACTTAGATAGGTGGATATAAGTAGATATGAGTGTTAGAGATAATATAGATCATTTTGTTTTAGTAAACCTATATTTAAAGCCAAGACTTTGATGGCTTTTGTATGGAATTTATATGTAACTTTTGTATAATTTGAGTTGGGAGCTAATTTGAAGAACTTGTTTCATTCCAATTTGTTGTTCATGCTTGGTTGATTTACTAAAGTTGCTGTAGCTGAGATTTCTTCAAGTGTGTAAGGCAAGGGTGGAGGGCCCCCACACCAAGCTAAGTACACTTCTTGGTTCAATTTTCATAGTTTTCCTAGACTAGTTTTTGTTTCAAATGCATTTAGATGTGTGATGATTGCTGAATGAATATTGGTTTAATTCTAATCTACATATGAAGGGACACAAAGGAATTTAAGTTAAATTCCCCTTCTATTTGATCTTGAACTAAAACTAAATTTCATTCTCCACTTCTCATTTGAAGTTATTTATGCATTTCTGATTTGAAGCAATGGTGATTGTGATATGGTAGAATTGAAAAGAAGGACAATTTGGACCTTCTTAGTTAGGAGCCTCTTCTTTTACATCTCCTGCATCATAAGCCATTGTTAATTAGTGCTCTTGATTTATCTTCATGAAAGTAGTATTGTAGGGAAGGACAACCTGGTTCTCCTAAGTTAGGATCCTCTTCCCTCATATATTACATAAATGAATTAGAAATTGTTAAAATAGGTTTATATTTGTAATATGGTATCTTAAATCTTCAAATTTTTATCTTCTAAACTTGATTATATCTGATGTCCATATACAATGGATTTGCCTCCAAGTTTTACAAACCCAGATTGATAATTAAATACTTGTGTTAATTTAGTCAATAAATTAGCCCAACGGGTCTTTATTAAGGATCCTTGGAGACTTAGTTTGAGCATGGTCTCCTTAGTAATCACATTGATGGCAACCCCGAGATCAATCAAGGTGTGAGGCACAATGATGCCATCAATGTGGACATCTACCACATGACTTCCAGGGTTTAGATACTTTGGGCAAATTACTTTCCCCAACATTAGGTCAGATAATTGACCAATGACATTGATGGTAGGGGTGTCTTTATTTCTCCTCCTAGTATGTTTGAAGCATTTGTCATTGATTAGCTTGTTGTAGATGGGGGCATCCTTGATGGCTTGGAGGAGTGGGATTTTCACACACAAATTTTTCAATTTTCCCAGAAGTTCAATCTCTTCTAAGGTGCGTTGGTTAGGATGGATCAATATTTAAGGAAAAGGAGGTGGATTGGATTTAGGAACACTCTCTTCCTTTTCCTCTTTAAGCTCCTCAGGTGTAGATGGAGGTTGGTTATCTTGTAGCACTCTTCTAGACTTGAGGTGAATTTCTTGAATCTCCACAGCATATGCAGAGTAAGATGTCTCCCCACTACATACATGTTGTGTCTTCTTGTTGCTCAGGTTCAAATTTTGTTGGGCAGGCATTTGAGGTTGCTTGGGTGGAGCAGGATGAAATATCTGTGGTTGAGATGTAGGTGGAGGAAGTAAAGCAGGAGGTTGGTTGAATTGAGGTCTCCAACCTTGTGATGGGGTATTCCACTAAGGATGTGGAGGAGTATATGGCTGAAATGATTGACTGACAGGTTGGGAAGGATACTGAGGTGTATAAGACCAAGGACAAGGTGTGGACCATGAAGGGTGAGTAGGAGAACATCAAGGGGGTAGGGGTGCATTCTTATTTGGATGGTAGTAGGAATAGGATGCACCTTGCATGCCATGTTGGTATGGCATAGGTCCTTGAGGCCTCCTTTGGTTGATATAACAGAGTTGGTCAACCCCATCTTCATCCCCTTGGTACACAACCTTCAATCTAGGAAGAAAAGGGAACTTATATGTGGAATTTTTTTCCTCATAGACCTCTATAACATTTAGTGGACATTCATTTTTGGGGTGCCTCCTAGTGCATTTATGGAAAAAGGTAGCTAAGGCTCTACTTGCTTCCTCTTGTTTCCTCTTGATCTACATAGTGTCCATTTGAAGAGAAAAAGTGTGCAACATTTCACTTTTAAAATCCTCCAACATGTTTCCAATTTCACTCTTGATAGATGTGTTGGAGGAAGAGGAACTGACCAAAGCTTGACTAGCCCTACCCTTCTTTCTAGCAGCCCTAGAATGGTTTTTGAACATTGTCTTGATATCATTATAGGGTAGCTAATAAATGTCCCCTCCAAACAACATGTTTAGGGTTTCCAGTATGTCCTACCTGATTCCCCTAAGAAGGATTAACTTGAGTGATTCAGGGTCAAGGTGCATTTGGTCCTTTTGTAACTAAGTTGGAACCTTTTCTCATAATCCTCAAGGGATTCACCAAGTCCTAGGGTCATTCTGAATATTTCAGCATTGGTGTCTTTGGACCAGCAATAGTACCTGTACTTGTTGTTAAAATATTTTTTCGTTTGAGCCCACGCAGTGATGATATCCCCAGGTAGACCCATGAACCAGCGCAAGGCTGCATCCTTGACGGTGGATGGGAACAACTTCAACTTCTGGTCATCAGAGGTATAATCATAAGTTCTGTAGATGACAACAAATTCAAACATGACGGTATTAGGGTCCTCTGAGGTTAGGCCATGCAAGTGTGGAAGGGCATAAGGACATGTGTTTCATCCTAGTATCTCCATTAGTCTCTCTAATGGGAAAAACACCCTCATTCCTGATTTCAACCTCATTTCTGTTTTCAGTCATTGTGTAAGTGTGTGGAATGGTCTCTTCTCCTTCTCCCCCAATAGGCTCTTCAAATATTTCAAGTTGTTCTCCTAAGGGGTCTTCTAACTCTCCTGCAATCAGAGAGGGAATCTAACAATCACCAAAGAAGAGGGAAGGTTGATTGTTTGTTGGTGTGGGGGTCTTTGGCAAGAATTTCCCTGAAGTGTCTCATATATAGATATATGATTTTTTTTTCAAATCTAAATGCAGGACAGAGAGGAAAGCAAGAGTAACATCTATCTAGAAAATGAAAAATAGAAAAAAAACAAAAACAAAAACAAAAACAAAAAAGAAACAAAAATTACATCTACCTAGACACCTCCCCAACATCGGTTCCAAAAAATGATGAGCCTTAGTATTGCAACAAGAATGTTGCAACTCCTAGGGCTACCAACTTTACTTTATCAACTTGGGGTTTCATACAAACGTGGAGGTGACGGTTTTATATACACAGTAGATGCATCATTCTACTCATGTCACTTCTCAACTAGGGCACTTGACCATTAGGTTTCCAAACCATTCCTCTATTGAACTAAAGGGAGTCTGACTACTGACAGTGGAATGTAAAGCTAGTTCTAGTGCAGGGAAATTAAATACTTGTCAATTCCAGAAATGAAAGCTCCCAACTTGTAAATGCTATGAAGTGACATAAATCATCTAGCTATGAAATGATACAAATCAATTATGGAAAGGAAGCTACGCTAATATTGTAATTGATCATCTAGCTACGAGGACTGCTTGAAAATAGAAATTTACTCTATCATTTCATAATTCAAACATGCACGCATTAACTATCTCATTCACACTTGCAGAATAGTTAAAAGTTTTAATTTCTAACTTTATAAATATAAAATATAATGCTATATCATCTTGCAGGAGGGAAAGGAATGAAAATGATGGTCTAGGTGACACTTGTAGTCATGGAGTCCAAGCTGAGGGGTTAACCTACTACACTAGGTTATACTATCATTTCAGGTCAAAACAGGGTCAAAACAGGCTCAGGTTTGCTACAGGATGTCATGTACTACTACAGGATGTACTGTAGTACTACATGAAGTTGGATGAGATATTTTGGAGGAAAAGAATGGTGATATGAAGTGTTGGAAGGTTGAATGACATTTGTGGAAGGTGAACATAACCCAAGGCCAAGACCAACACTAATATTCTCTTTCTCTGCTTCACACACCGAGGCTCCTGCTTCTCTCTCTACAATCTTAGTTGCATCTTCTTCATCCATATGCATGATTGCATAATGGGTTTCAATTTTATCATCTTGAAAACCATCATCCCCTTTTGAGTGGGATTCTCCAAGCTCTGTTTTCCTCTCAGAGTCTTGCTCATCTAATCTCATATCTGCGACTGACTTCTTTGCTTGTGACATAACCTGTTGTTTCATGTCACTCTCCTTTGTGCCAAACTCTACTTCCAAGATCTTCCATGCTTCCTTGGAAGTTGTAGCTTTTGCTACCTTGCAAAAACACTTCTCAACCAATGCATATTTTATAAAATTCAATTTTAAAACATCACATACTACATCATATGGGTTATTAGACCTGTACTCAATTAACTCTTTAGCTCTATGAAATGTTAACATCTTGATAACCCAATGATCAAAATATTCCCCTGTAAACATAGGAGGTGGTAGCAAATCAAAGCGACACCAATCACCCTCAATTTCTTCTTTATCTTTTGCTAGACTTCTTAGTTCCTTGGCTGCGACCTGGACCTCTCTAACCATGACAATTATCTTTGCCTCTTCTTTTCGATTTTTGTTATTAATATGCTCCAGTCGCACTTTGTGACCCATGACTGCAGTCTTTCCTCTGTCTTATAATTTCTTTTCTGATTGCATGAGGCTATCTTCCATATCGCCCTTGAAAGAAAACATGACTTTCAATATACACCACCATAAGGCACAATCTTCACCAAAAAAACTGTCATGCTTAACAAAACACTAAAACTTGACAGACTTTACAAAGCCCTAAATTTTCTTGCCAATAAAAACTCCTCTTTTAAAACAAAATCCCCTTTTTTATTCTCATCATTTTTAATAAAACCCTTTAAAATAAAATTTCTCCTTTGTAATAAATTCCACCAAATTTTGTTTTTTTCTTTATTAAAAAAAAATTCAAAAACCCTTTTTTAAATTGGAAAAACACTTTATCTTGACTCCTTTAAAACTTACGTACTCCTTAACAAACTTTTAAGGGTCAAACCTTTTTTGTTTGAGTCAATTCCTTAACAAACTTAAGTGACTCTCTTTAAGCAAATTTATGTGCCCTTTTAAAATTTGCTCTTCACTTGATTAACATGGTCGTGATTGCTTGAGGCTTGAAATTGATGGAACTCCACGAATTGTTTATGCTAACGGGATTCTCGTGATGAGGTTATGCTACTAACACATTGCACGATGACAAACTCTAGCATTAGTCCTCTGAGGCCATGAAAATTTGGTTTGACTTGCATGCGTCGAAAACACTGAGATCTCTTATGTGTCTTATATGTACCCTACAAGGTGTGTTATAGTATTCACTACCAGAAAAATATATATATATATATTTTTCTCCTACAAATTGTTGCTAATTTGTTTTCCCTCGCTTTGTGTAAACTCACTTTGATACTAATTTGTTGGAAAGGAAAAGAAAACAAAGCACAAATAATTCACACATAAAACACGAGTTGTTTTTTTCTCACTTTGTGTAAACTCGTTTTGATACTAATTTGTTGGAAAGACAAAAGAGACAAAGCACAAATAATTCACACATAAAACACGAGTTGTCGCCCTTCTATTGATCATACAAAACATGATGATTACAATGAACCTGGTGAAGGGTAGTTAAACATTTTTGACTAGACACTTGCCTAAAATATCTTGACATGCAACTACATATAATCATACACTCAAAGTCGTCTATCACTTAACTGGACTTGACTCAACACTCAAACACTGAGCCCTTAATCTCACTGAGTCAACTGACTCTCGAAGTTTAGCAAACTCCACATGCGAAGGTAATTACAATTTCTAACATTACCAACGCTTCTTTCAAATGCAATGCAATAACAAAATACAGGCATCTTCTCTGAATTTTAGTTTATATTTGTTGTAATAACAAAATATATACATCTTCTCTGAATTTTAGTTTATATTTGCGATAACACCCAAAGTTAAATAATGTAATAACAAAATACAGGCATCCTCTCTGAATTTTAGTCTATATTTGTTGTAATAACAAAATACATATATCCTCTCTGAATTTTAGTTTATATTTGCGGTAACACACAAAGTTAAACAATGAATGGCATATTGTTCTTCTGATAAGAGTAATGGTACAAAACCTTTGAAAAACCATTTCGCACGCCTTGTTCTTTCTTGAAATTTATATTTCTTAATTCTTAGAAATTGTAAAAAAATATTGATGAAGCATTTCACACGCCTTCTTCTTTCTTGAAATTTATAATTCTTAATTCTTAGAAATTGTAAAAAATATTGATGAAGTGTTTCACATGCCTTGTTTTTTCTTGAACTTTATAATTTTTAATTCTTAGACATTGTAAAAAATATTGATGAAGCATTTCACACACTTTTATTGCGCAGATTTCTTGAACTTTATATTTCTTCAACACCATAAAAACAAAGCAGTAACAATTGATAAGATGAGGTGAATCTCAATATTTATATAGTTCATTTAACTAGTCAAATGAAGTCAAGCAGGATGCATTTAACTCTTACCTTTTATGAAATGAAATTAGATTTTAGTGATTAAAATGAAACCCCACACACCTTAGCAAATTTGAATATTAGCGAATCATTTGCATGAATTTCGTACAGAACACCTAAATCAATTTTAATGGAAAATTGAAATAATCAGATTGGGATAATATGAATGTATAATTAAAAAACACAAACCACAAATAAGAATACCATATCAAGACGTATCAAGAACAAAGATGTATAATTGAAAAACACAAACCACAAATAAAAAAACCATATCAAGAGGTATCAAGAGCAAAGACACACGAGATGAAATTAGTAATGCAAATATCAAATGATCCATACTTTTTGTGTCTGGTGTTATGCCCCTACACCAATAGGTGTCATATATCATGATTGACTTGGTTTAGCTTTGAAATATGTTCATACCTTGTTGCAAAGGTTTTCCACATTTGTAAAAAATCAAAAAATTAGAAATTAAAAAAATGTAAATAGGGTATACCCTAAAAGAAAAATCAAAGGGTAAAAAGAATAAAAAAGAGGTCAAACAAAGAAAGAAAAGGAAACCCAACAAAAGAAAAGACCAAGAAAGTGTGCAAGACCAAATGTCACTACTATTTTACTTTGTACAATAATGATTATGTGAAACTTGTTACCTATGTTGCAATCCATGGTAACCAAACAATTTAAACTTGGTTATTCCATGTTTTCAATTTCATGTTTTAGAAATAGAGAATAAAGATCTGACCAAATAGTGTAAACTTGGCAGATAAGTAGATAGGTAGAGTGAAAAAGGAGTTCAACAGTTTAATCTGAGCCCTTGGATGTAATAAGTGTAGACTTAGATAGACATCACTATGTAAAAAAAAAAAAAAATTGATAAGAGTTTGCCAGTCTAAGTGCACCCTAATAAAGAAGTGAAAATGCTAGGATAAAGTAGGTAGGGTAGGTAGATGATGGTTGCAGAATAAATGTGTGGTGAATGCTATGTTTAAATGTTTGAATCTTTTACTTTCATCACTAGGCAAAGACATATATCATATGGAAGGCACATCAACATTCAAGGTCAAAATAATTAACTTCCTTACTCATTCTCCTAAAATATTCACTAATTCCCTAAGTGCTAAAGGTAATTGCCAAAGTTAGAGGGGATCAAAGCATTTATCTGACTTTTGGAGGGACCGAACCCTTGGCCCAATAATTGAAAATTCCTAAAGTAGTTAAGTCAATTTTGTCAACATTAACCCCTATAAGATCACTCATTCCTTTGATAAAACTTTTCCTAAGTAAAATCCTATTTTACTTAGGGAAATTGAAATAAATCTTCATAAAAACCCTTTTATACACTTTAGCCTAAGTAATATGTTATATGATGAAATATTTTCGGAAAACATTGGACTTAGCGCTTTCCCATTCATTTTTGTCATATTAACCACTAATGTTTTATTATATAATTCCCCTATAAAACAAAATTACCCATGCCCATATTATATTATTATACAAAACCCCAAATCGTTATATATCCGACTCCTTGGTTAAATATAACCATAAAATGAATAAATAAATGGGATTAATTAACTAATTTGTAGTTAATTAAGAACTCGACCCCACCACCATTTAAAAGAGGATTAATTACATCATTTGGACTAATAAATAACTCTATAACCAATTAAATCACCCCCGATATGATTAATTTCTTTAATTTATATCGAGCCCGCCTCCATATTCGCCAGTCACTTCATCTCCCCGACCACCGTCCGATCGGATCCCGCAGATCCGGCGGTCATCACGCATATCGCACGGGCCTCTGTGGCTGACTTTTAGCGTGCGATAGTGAGCGATTTCATGCATAGTACTGATGCTACGTGTCAAGCAGCGTATGGAATCGCGTGGTCACTCCCAAATAGCACCTACCCTCCAATAGTAGTGCGATGAAACCCGCTTACCACCTCTCGCTAACGACAAAACGTCAAGTCGCCTCCCCGCTAACGCCACATGTCCATATCACGAACCCACCAAAATCTTTTACTTTGCATAAAAAACAAAGTTAAAATTGTTTTCCGTCCTTATTCTAAAAGCTCATGCATGTAACCAGAATGTAGAAGTCGACCAGCTCGTACTCCAACCATCAGCCACCCTGAAATTTGCAGTCTGACACCGCGCCAGTCCACCATTTGTACCCAGTGAACCTGCACTCCATTGCCCGTCACTTAAATATAGGTATTTACCAATTTCCTTCCAAAAACCCTGTAAATACTTGATTTCCATTGAGAACCCCAAAATTCATTACAATTCAGTTGCGGAATTTAAAATTGAAGGCTCCCAGGACCTTCTGTTTTCACCAACTATACTTAAAAATCCCATTTTCATATCTGAATCCACGAGAACCAGAAATGGAAACCCCCATGGCCCTCAGTATACCTCCTATCACTCCTCATCATAGAGATTTGGATTATCTACCCTTAGCAGATAAAGATTTTCAAATAAAATACCTTGAAACTGATACAAATTCCTTGAAAGTATTTTGTCAATTTCGGGACAATTACATGAATGGCTCTGATACCATAGGATTTTGGGAATCAAATCTCCCAAGGTATATGCTCCCCTCTGTGCACATTTTCCCTGACATTATCCATCAATGTCAAGCCAATTATAATCCCACCCTCAGCACAATAATGTCCCCCAATCAAACTATTCTCTTCACAATTACTGCAGAATCAATCAATGAAATGCTACAGTTTCAGCCCGGTCAAAACCTTACCCCCATTTCCCTTGGGGAATTACTAGAGAAAGATTCTAAAATGTCCCATTTTGAACTTAGTCGCCTTTGCCAGACGTTTATGGATAAGAAACATCAACCCAGAGATCCTCCTCCCTACATGTCATCTTTCTTCACAGAGATAGACAAAAATATAGTCAATATGATTGTTGTAGTCATGGGTTTCAATACTAGTGAGTATATGGATGAATTGACTCTAGTTTTCATGTCCAATTTTACCCCTGGTCAGCCTCCTGTTGTCAAATATAACTATGTTGCTTTCATTGTTGAGAAAATCCATGACCAGTTCATGAGGCTAGAAAATGAAAAGGTATTCAAGTATTGTACAATCATATATCACCTTTTCTTTTACTATCAGTCTGACAAGTTTCCTTTCTCTGTGAATAAGTTTGATACCATAAGTAATACCAGATCAGTCATTTTCTGGACTTCCATCTTTCACTACTAATATACTTGTCCCTATTCTTACAATGAATTCATTGAACAGTTTGTCCACCCTGTGACCACCATGCTGACAGGAAATCCTCCTCCTAGGATTAGTGATAAGATCAAGAAAATTTTGCAACTATCAAAACAATACAAGATAGGTGACTGGTACCTGTACCAGAATCACACTGAGATCCGAATCTATGGTTGTGAGCTCCCTCCTTTCAAGCTGCCTAAGTATGTCCCTATGAGATTGTTTTCCCTGGAATATTACAAGCAAATGTTAAACTCTAACCAAATTCATTTCACCAAGGCAAAGAAGAAAGCCCAATTAAGGATCAAAGACCACTTAGATCCATTTATATGCAACAATAGAGAAGCAAAGAAAAGAGCAGAAAGAATCATAGAAACAACAATGAAACTCACGAAAAGCTTTGCTTGTAGATATGATCCACAAGGTTTCATTTGTGATAGGATAATGAAACATAAGTTGTCACCCTATATCCATCACAGAATCCTTGAGATAGAACAGTATGCAAATATGGATGAATGGAGGGAAGGAACTCTAGTTGAAATGGATCGTGATCAAGTTGAGGTTGAGAATGTGATGAAAGACTTAGAAAAGAGACTTGATCTAGACTCTTTTGAATAGGTACATGCAAAATCTTCCCAAAGGTCAACACAGAAAACTAGTACTTCTATAGTAGAAAACTTCTCAAAGGCACACACAGGAATCTAGTATTCCCACAACACAACCATCACAGGGACAATCTCAGGAAACAAGTACTCTAGCATCATGACAGCCACAAACATCAGGACAAATAGAGATGTTAGAGAAGCCTGAAATCTCTGAAGAACAAGCTCCACCACAAACTCATCCAGCTCAGGCTAATATGGGAAATCCCCCAGTTGTGTAGACTCCTTTGAATGAGGAAAAGAACTTGAAAAGAGACAGGGAAGTAGCTACCCCTGCCAATGGTCCTCCAGACCAGCCTGGTGCTAAGAGGCACAGGCTAAATCCATATTCAGAGGAAGAATTCTTTGAGGAAACAACAGGGAGTTTGAGAAAAAAAGGTGGAGATAGTCTACATACATTCCCAATAGGTGGGACGCCTTCCAACTCACAAAGACAAGAGCTTGAAAGACAACAGAGTGTAGAATTTTCATCTTTCAGATTTCATCTGAGAATATCGTAGACATAAAAGGAAAATTCAAGGAGATAAAGACCAAAAATGAACAGCTGAAGGCCCAAGCCTATGCTCAATACTTGAAGATGGCCCCTTCAAATCAAACCAGATTGATGTCAGTTTATGACATCAACGAAGGCAAAATGCATATGATCTTTCTAAAGCCCACAGTACGATCTTTCTAAAGCCCACAGTACAGCAGCCCAAGTCATTTGCAAACTACCTCAAGACTGATTTTGAGGTCTTAGCTAAAGACATCCACCCCATAGATCAGATAGAACTGCATAAACAAACAGGGGAGATGTTTTATTCTACACTGACTAGCAAGGCAATGATGGCACATAGGTTGCAAAATTCACTGAACAACACTACTGCCCAATTACAACTAGAAAAGGCCTCCTCACAAGCAAAGGACAACAGGATCAAATCATTGGAGGATTCGATTATTGAGTTGGGCCATAACCCAAAGGATATCAAGGATGCAAAGAGCCTAATAAAGAAAAAGAATGAAGATATAGATGCACTAAGAAAGCAGCTGAAATTACCACTACTCATGCACCCTCAGACTGCTGAAGTGATTGAGAAGAAAAATGAAGAAGAGCTTATGGACCTGGTCTTTAAGCTAAATGAGCAACTAAAAGAGACAGAGCAAGAATTGGAGAAAGCAATACAGTCAAGGCAAAGTGAGTCGACCACAAAACCTGACTGTAGTGCTTACAGTTTCAATAACAGTCCCTTCTACATTGGCAACTGCTTTAGCACCAAATGTTCCTTTGGAAATAGCTGCAACTATAGAAGCAACGGGTACAGGTACATCATAGGCAGGAACATCAAATCAGAGCACAGAATATTTGATCAAGTCCATGGAGGAAATGAAGCTCCAAGTCACTGAACTACAAAAAGTAAAAGAGAAATTCACAACTTTTGAGCAAAAATATGATGTATCAAAAATCAATTTTGCAAAAGAGATGAGGAAAAACGAAGGCTTAACCCAACAGATTAGAGCACTAGAGAAAAACCTTACATTTGAAAAGCCTTTGGAAGAGATCAGGGGGATATTGTGGACCAATATCATTGATTCCATCAATGATATTTGGTCATCCATTCAAACTATTTTTAAACAAATTGATTTCGTCAAGCCTGCTCTTGAAAAAGTTCAAAGGACCAGAGAGGAATTGAGTAGAAAACCTGAAGAAACAATCCAGTTAATCAATTTTCTAAACAGTAGAAACAGGAAATAGTTGGAGAAATTAAACATTGAGGATAGGACTACTACCATCCTCAAAATAAAGAAAGTATTGACCAAAAGGAATCTAATGCAAGGCCTCGAATGTAGATGTCAAAGTATGCAGGAAGATATCGATGAGTTCATGGAGAAATTTTGCATCTTACAAAGTAAAGGACTCCCAAGTCCTTTAGTCATCAATGACAAGCTAATGGTTCAAATAGATTATATCAAAAAATTACATCAGCAAGCTTACCATCAGGTCAATTCATCGCAGTCAAGGCATTGCCCAAAGGGAAAGTTCTCTGTGATGGTTTGGAGAACCTTTTTTACATTGAGCATGAAGTGAAGCACTTATTCTTTGTGCAACCAAATTTTGTAAAGTATACAGAAGCAGATGAAATCTACAGAAAATTGACAAGGACAAGAATACCAAGAGATGATTGGTGGACCAGCATGATAGACATCTTATGATTTACCATGGTAAAAAGTGAAGTAAATCGAAGTATTTACCATAGTCAATTTTGGTAAAAAAATGATGAATGATTGTAAAACAAGTAAAAGAGTATCAGTGAAAAGCTAAAATAATTATCCAGCACAGAATTACGAGCAAGACAACAAGATACACATTCATAGGACCTGCCTCCAGCTCCTTCAACAAAAACAAAGACAACAACAATCAGTTCACATTCTGTTTCTACTTTTGAGACCATCTGTCTCTATATTCATGTAAAAGATATTTAGTTTTCTTAGAATATATCTCTTTTAGTTAGGATATATTTTGATGTAAATTTTGTATAAGTACTTCCTTATTCGAAGTACTGAGGGTGGATTCTTAGACATTTCTGTAGACAATTTACTTTTGGAATTGAAGTGTTGTTGAGCAACTTTTTGTATGGATGGTTGGAACAAAGTAACAAAGCAAAGGACTTTTACAGGATACCTGTGTCAAACGAGAAACAAATAAGTATTCTATATCTTATGTTTTTACAATTTTCTGGTTTAATAAATATTCATATGTGTTTCATATCTAAATGATAAACGAAAAATTATATTTCAGAAAAAGCTTTACTGCACTCTGTCTTTAAAATTGTTTATTTTCTTAATGTTTTCTTTCAAGCTATTATAGGTAGGGAATTCTTAACTACTCCCTGCTTTCATAGTTTATCACTGTGACCATTTAACAAAGAATACTTAATTGCTTTTTGTTAATGAGCACCCCCTTTCCCTCATCGTGGACTCTGTTGAAGGATTCTTAGTTGCCCTTCCTCCCTATTCAAGATCATTTCACCCATTTTAAGCTATTATTTGTCTTTTGTTTAGCTATCTTGGCCTGTGAAATTCTCTTTTGTTAAATCAACCTGATCCAGTTAAGTCATCACCCAGTTGACTTCATACCTCAATGGCCTGAAATACCTTGTTCTATCCATCTGCTCCTGAATTCAACCACCAAACAAAAATCAAAACCCCCCAAGCTTTCATAACTGGCCTAATATTCCCATAAACAAAGCTAAATCATAAAGTGAGAGCCCCCTCTGAGTACAGATTAGCTAGATTTTGTACTTAAAAAATAGGTTTGTGGTTACCTCGGACCCCTTTCCTTCTTCTAACAACTTCAAGGGAAATCTGAGTGATAACATCTAGGAAGTTAATAATGCAAATATTGAATGAAGAGGAATCAAGAGCAAAGACACACGAGATGAAGTTAGTAATGCAAATATTGAATGATCCATACGTTTTGTGTCTAGGAAGTTTCTTTAAATAATTGTCGCGATTGCTCCAATCACCATCCAATCAATCTTTGATGAGAGTTTGTGTAGCTTTTAAATAATTGTGGCAATTGCTCCAATCACCATCCAATCAATCTTTGATGATAGTTTGCATAGCTTTTGTGGAACATATAGCTTTTTTGGTCATGCACATAAAAGCACAAAAAGCTTAATAGCTTTTCCATTTTTCACTTTTTTTTTTTTTTTTAAATTAGTTGTCACACTTTTCAAAACAACCTAGTGTTTTCAACACTCGTAATTAAATTATTTTCATGTTTTTCAACACTCGTAATTAAATTGAATGTAATTGGTGAAGGGAGCTCGGGTCTTATTTGGTAATGATGTAGGTACCGACTTTTGCAGCGCGAAGAATGAAGTATGCTTTAAGTTAATGACAATAAGCACGACTAAATCCCTAAAAACTATTCCCATTTATTTGTCTTCAAGTCCATTAAAGAGATATGATTTTACCTTCTTCCATAATTAAATAAATATTCAATGCTCATTCTTTAAGGAAACAAATTTCTACATGATATGGTTGCACCTAAGAAGAAAATACATCAGCTCATAGTTTCTCTATAATCCATGATTCTGAAGTAACACAAAGCATGAAATTGTTTTTGGAAGAGTGGCCAATGGCCATGGATTTGCATAGTTTCTTTATAATCCATGTTTCTTGAGCAACACAAAGCATGAAATTGTTTTTGGAAGAGTGGCCAATGGCCATGAATTTCTACGTGATTTATATTTATGTGTGATTTCACAGCTTCATTTATATTTCTACCATAATCATTGTTCTATTTCTCTATGGTCCATGTTTCTAAAGTAACACAGAGCATGAAATTGTTTTTGGAAGAGTGGCCATTGGCCATGGTTTCTGAATTATTTCACAGTTTCATTTATATCTACCATTTTTTTTTGGAGAATTGGCCATAGATTTCTGTTATTTCCACCATAATCATTGTTATACTAGTAATTTCAACCTAATGAGGTCGAACAATAAACTTTATGCTAGTACACTGATAGGCAATAATAAATTCTGAGATTTTATTACTAAAACAAACTCCAAAATATATTAATATAACAATAATTTTATTATTTATTTATTGCAATAAACTCTAAAATATATTAATATAATAAAATTGTTCATATTACTTTAATTTTTCTACTTTCTAGATATTTAACTATAATTAAACTTGTTTAAATGTAATTAAAACGCATGCGAATGCGAGCCATGCTGCCTTGTTTAAATGTAATTAAAACGCAGCGAATGCGAGCTATGCTGCCTTTGTTTAAATGTACAGATAATAACAAAAACTAATAATTTGTACTCCAATCATACAAGCTCTGAGCTCGAATAGAAATGTTTGGATAACCAAGAAAGGGGATGCATTTGTAAAATCCAAAAACCACAATGTATTACTAATTCATTTGCTTATATGGTTTTCAGAAAAGAAAAGAAAAAAAAAAAAAAAATAGGAAATGAAATCATTATATACATTAATTAAATAAGGTTATATAAATTAAATGATTGATAAATATAAATAAATATTAATTCATAATAAGCATTAAAATATAATAAATTTATTTAATTAAATTTATTATATTATTATTAAAATCAATTTTTTTAAATTACAATTTTTTTAAATTTTACATTTAAAAAAATTTACATATTATTAATAAAAACAAAATTACAATTCTAACCAAATAAAATAAAAAATCATATTCTACTTAAATAATTAAATAATTATTCAATTTAACAGAATTAAAAGCCAAATTTTACCCCGTCATCATTCCAATTGAAATTGACGGTTGAACTTTACCCACTCATCATTCGAAATGAAATTAAAATTTGATATTTTCCCGAACTTGTTGTATAATTGAAATTCAGGCCCAACTCTTTCCCGGTTGTCATTCCGACTAGATTTTAGGGCTAAAATTCCTCCCAACGGTTTATTTATTTGAAATGTAATGAGAAAAACAACATGCCCCAAAGAACGTTGATCTTCTGGAGCAATTTTAGCCTTCATAAGTTCTAAAGATGTAGTGTTATAGATATTTGTTTTTTCTTAGAAAAGACCGAAACCCAAAACTTCATGGTTATGGATTCTAAGTTAGGGCTTTATGAGTAAAAACTAATAACTATCCATAAACACACAATATTCCTCATATTATCAGAAAAAGGCTTGTCCCTCTAGGCTTCATAACCAACTTTGCAAAATATAATTTTAATCGTTATTTTAAATTTTTTTCCCAACTTTTTTTTGCTTATTAGGTTTTCCTTTAATTTATATTCATCTCAAGGGACTTATCCTTATTTGAGTGATTATGGATAAACATAATGAACATGTATATAGTATGAGGGAATTGTGTAACTCTTTTTACGTGGAATGTGGAGTTGATTCATGTAATTTAATTGTTTTATAAAATAGTATGTGAATATAAAATATATAAGTTATTTTTAATCCGTTTATAGGCGTAAATATATGAACTTTAAATGGAAAGGGGTTTGTAGGTCTTTTTTTTAATCGAGGATCTAGATTGATTCTCAAGAGAATATGCTCAACATATGCTTAGTCTTAGTTTTAATTCCTATCAATGATTGTAGTGTTTATTAGGTTTCATTGACTTTTAAGAGTTTATTAGGTTGCATTGACTTCTAATAAATTTAAAAAATTATATTCATGCCATTGAGATTACTCCAATTCTAATAAGTTCTTCATTATTATTTATAATATTCATTTATATAAGCAAATTTTATTTAGCAAAATGGTTTATTACTTTTAATAAATTTAAAAAATTATATTCGTGTCGCGTGGCTCCCTACCCACCAATTTCCTAGGGATTTGAGATTATTCCAATTCTAATTAGTTCCTCCATAACAAGTTCATCATTATTATTTATAACATTAATTTATATATAAGCAAATTTTATTTAGCAAAATGGTCCATTACTTTTAACAAATTCAAAAATTAGATTCGTGCCATGTGGCTCGCTACACACCATTTTCCTATTATATTGGTGCCACGTGATGCCCACCAATTTCCTAGGGATTTGAGATTATTCCAATTTTGATAAGTTCCTCCATAATAAGTTCCTCATTCTTATTTATAACATTCATTTATATATAAGCAAATTTTATTTAGCAAAATGGTCAATTACTTTTAATAAATTTTAAAAATTAGATTTGTGCCACGTGACTCCCTACCCTCCAATTTCCTATTATATTCGTGTCATGTGGCTCTGTGACAACCAATTTCCTAAAGATTTGAGATTATTCAAATTCTAATAAGTTCCTCATTATTATTTATAACATTCAGCTATATATAAGCAAAATCATGTATACAACATGGATATGCAGAGCAAGTGTTTCACCTCCTGGATTATCAACCCATGATTGTTTAACAACCTTCACTTGACAATTTAGATGATGATATTCATAACGCATGTCTCCATCATTGCCTTGATATGCACAAACCACAAACTTTAGTTGTTTTTCCCATCTGAAATAAAGAATCCTTCACCTTGCATGCATGGAGCTTACTAATTTCTCTATATTGTAAGTCGCCACCTATGAAATCAGTTGCATCCTAGCATTAAGAGATATACAGATGAATATGAGGATCAATTAATATACGAATTTACTTCTACTATTAGCTCAAAGGAAAAGTTTATCACTTCACAATTTGTCTATGTTCCAATTTCTTTCTCAGCTTGCTTTTCATCAAAAGTTTTTTGTGGAATCATTCCAAGAAACAAAGTATATACTAGAAAGTAGGTACTAAATTTCCATCCTAGTGTTACAATATTTTCTACCAGAGTCCAATTGTAAGAAAATTGTTGACTTGTTAAACATTCTAAATCTCTAGATTGATGAGAAATTTGGTATGGACCTCAAATAAGCATAGTTGAAAAAACAACGAGGAAATTGTGGATCATTTAATTGCATATTGTTGTGGATCATTTATTTGTGCACCATTAATATGTTAGGCAAGTTTGGAATGAATCAATAAAGAGATCAAATGGGAAAAATGCCTAGTGAGGAGAAATGTTGCTAATCTACGCTGAAAGTTGGTATGAGAGATCAATCAATAGTTGTGTTTGTGGGAGCCTCCCATGATCTGTTTTGTGAGGGATTTGGCTTCCTAGAATATCCCAAGGCAAAGATAGTCCAATGAAACAAGTAGGCCATCAAATTGGATATGCTATACACAAAACTTGAAAATGTTTTGTCACCAAAAATTCTAAAAGCTCCATAGATCAACAAAAATAAGGCTTCGGTTTTTTTAGATGGAGCCTGACATGGACAAAGATGAAATTAAAAATTCGAAGTGAAATTGGAGATGTGTGGTATTAAATAATGTAACTATTGCATGCAAAGTCAGGACCCTACCATTTGAACTTCATCCTTAATTATCTCTATACCCTCCTCTATTTAAAAATAATAATGGCATCTACCTCTTCCAAGCCTTTATTGATAATTTCATTGTATGCAACAATATTTGGAGGAGATGCAAAGTAATACAAACACTTGAAACTCCATACATAAATTAGCTTTTTTGTAACCATGTAAGGTTACATTCCTATGAATAAACTCAATCATGCATAACTAATCATAATGAATTGATTAATATGCAAGGTCCATTATTTGTTTATTCATTGACTTAGCATTATCCATTATCCTTCATATATGACATGATTTCTAAGTTAAATTTCCATGATATCAAGCTTGATCTCTAAAAAAAACAGAGATTCTAGTGACATCTTGATGAAAACCTTGTAAAATGATATCCAATATGAGAAGTTTTATATGTGTCACATCACTTACTAATGTATCTCTACTATGTGGCTTAGTGGTTGGAACATGGCATCATTATGTAAATTCTGTTGAAAATGGCAACCAGAAATGCTAAAAATAGCATTGTTATAAATAGCAGTTCGGGTACCAGCGTTGGACATAGCAACAAGGAATGAAAAATGGAATTGCTAAAAATAACATTGCTATAAATAGCATTTCGGGATGGATTCCAATTTTAGTTAGTCTTTGAACTAAAATTGAGAAGTAAAATTCAAATTTGATCTTAGCAGTTGTTTGTAAAATAATTAATTAATTCATCTTGAGTTAATTAGTTGGAGAAAATCAAACATGAAGTCTTTGTGAAGACATGTGACAGTTATCCCTTTGATTGAGGAAGTTATCCCTTAATTAAGGAGATAAGGATGAGTTGTATTTGAGTTGTAATTAGTTAGCTCAGTTAACTGAGTTAAGTCCAGTTAGATTAATTCAAACAGTTTGTTGAGTTAATTGTGAGTTCAATTAGTTGATGCTTGCATGCATGTAACTGCTGCACTTCAGATAACTGAATATTCTCTCATAAATAACTCATGCATGTCAATTCAGTTAGATACCTATTTGAGATCAGAGGAAGGGACAATGTACTATCAGTTGGAGGATTTTTCGTATGTCGGAAACTCATCCATGCAGAAGGAATTATCTCCTTCAGGTTTGTGCAGTTTTTTCTGAGCCAAGTGAGCAGTGTGAGGTGGGAATTCACACAAGTGGAAGCACTAGACCCCAGGAAAAACTATGCAAGGATATAGGAGGCTTGGAGGGCAAAGGAGAAGGTTTGTGAGAAGCCTTTGACTGTCTATGAGCAGCAGATTGATTGCACAAAGAGAAGGATAGCTTGAGAGCTGATTCTTTTTGTAATATGATCATATTTCCACTTGTATGATAATATAGAGATTGGGGTTTTTAGCTGAGGCTTTCCTCAGAGTATTCTTCTGTGTTATGTGTGATTGATTTCTCGTTCTCAGTTATATGTGTTCTCATTGATCTTGCTCATATTTGATTAAGCTTCTGCAAAATTTGTTGTAGAAGTAGATCTTGTATTTTTCTTTAGTCTATTGCATAATTTGTTGATCTACAGTGGGAATTTCTACATGGTATCAGAGCAAAGGTGATCAAAGGCGAAGAACAATATACAAGAAGGGAGAACTTCGGAGTTTGAGGTTCCTGAATATAGAAATCGAGTTCTTATCACATCTCAATTTCACGAATGGTGTTCAACGGTTTAAGACTCGAGTATGCCCTTGATGGCAGCTCGAATTATATAACTTCATTGATCAACAAGTCCCCAAGCCCTCAGCATCTGATGCTACAAAATTGGTGGAGTGGAAGAAATGTGTGGCTAGAGCAAGGAGAATCCTCCTGGAGGGAGTTCGAGACCACATTTTCTTGAGCCTCAATGGGAAGGAGACACCGTTTTCGATGTGGAAAACATTTAAAGATCTATATTAGATCAGCAGAGCTCAGAGGAAGCTGGCGCTGAAAGACAAGCTTCGGAAAATCAAGTGTGAAAAGGGTGACACGATCTATACATATCTAAACAAGCTCACCACCTACATGGATGAGCTTGGAAGTGTAGGTATCATGACAACCAATGATGACATGGTGAGTCTTGCACTCCTCGGTCTTCCTAAGAGCTGGCATAGCTACCAAGACTCGGTTAATGGAAGAGAAAAGCTGCTAGATTGGGAACGACCTTGGTCAGATCTGATGCAAGAGGAGATAAGAAGAAGAACCAGAGATGGATCCTCATCGAAGCAAGATGATGAGGAAAATATGGCCTTAGTGAGTAAGGTGGGGAAGGGGAAAGGGAAGGTGTCCCATTCCAAATCTAGTTCTTCCCATGGTGGGAAGAAGTTTGACAAATCGAAAGTGTGATGCTTCCATTGTCATGAGGTGGGTCATTTTGCTACAAATTGTCCACTAAAGAAATTCAAGAAGGGATCCTTGGAAGGATCAAAAAGTGAGGCATTGGCCTCGTAGTTCGAGTTGGATTTCACACTCTTCGCATGCATGGTTTCATCCATGGTGGGATGTGGTTGGTTTCTTAACAGTGGAGCTTCTTTCCACATGACCGGCGATAAGAGTTTGTTCAGTAGCTTGGAGGAGAAAGATCTCCAGATACTCATAATGATGGGTAATGATGAAAAGTATAGTGTCTTAGGTGTAGGCACGGTTGTTTTTTAGAGGGAGCATGGAGCTCACATTACCTTGACCGATGTCAAGTATATACCAGGATTGAGGAAAAATTTGGTGTCGATCGCAATGCTGGAAGACAAAGACTATGATGTAGTCTTTAGTAAGGGAAAGGTTTTCCTTTGACACATCACCACTAAACAGGTGAAGCAAATCAGTTCACGATTCAAGAACCTGTATGCTCTTGAGGTTCAAGATGCATGCAAAGCCTTGAGGAGCAAGGAAACTGATGGAGACTTGGTGGTTGAAATGGAGAGTATATTACCTCTCAACATGCAGCACCAGAAGAAGTCTTAGACAATTATGGAGGAGCCACAAGTGGTGAAGCAACTTCAAGAGGTTGTGGAGCAGCCACAACTAGAGAAGCCGAGAGGAGACTGAGTGGAGGCATCCACTCATGTAGAGACCTCCAGTAGGGGGAAATTTTGAGCCAAGTGGGCAGAGGGATCACATGCTTCCATACCTCTAGGTCGGAGGTGGGGTGATGTGGAGTGACAGTCCCAAGAAGGCTGGAATAGGGGCTGGATGGAGGTGGTGTTAGATGACAATGGGTTGAAGGAGTTCATAGATGTTGAAGTCCCAAAGCCTACTGATGCTACTCAAGTTGAGGCTTGGCAAAAGAAGACAACAAAGTGTCAAAGAATTCTGTTGGAGGGCATGAAGGATCACATTGCATCCAGCCTGCATGGAAAGGCTTCTCCATACTTGATGTGGAAAGCATTGACATATTTATTCCAAAGCAAGAGCGACTAGAGGAAGTTGGAGCTCAAGGATAAACTCAGAAACATTAAGTGTGAGAAAGGAGACAGTATGCCCAAGTATCTCACGAAGTTCACCCAATGTCGGGATGAGCTGGGAAGTGTGGGGGTGACTATCAATGATGAGGACTTGGTGAGCTTGGCTCTCCTTGGTCTTCCGAAGAGTTGGCATTCCTATCAAGACTCTATCAATGGTCGAGAGAAATTGCTAGGATGGGAGATACTTTGGTCTGATCTTGTGCAAGAGGAGATCAGGTGGAATACCAGGGACGGATCTTCATTAAAGGCATCTGATGAAGAAAATTGCGCTTTGGCTGCCAAAGCAAAGAAGGGGAAGAACAAGAAAGCTTCTCATTCTGGTGTGAAAGGTAAGAAGCAGGACATGTCCAAGGTGAAGTGCTTTCACTGTCACCAGCACGGACATTATGCCACAAATTGTCCGCAAAAGAAGAAAAATGAGCAAGCTGCTGGATCTGTAGTGGGAGAGGCCCTAGCCTCACAGTTTGAGCTGGATTTTTCGATGATCGCATGCTTGGTATCAAGTGTGATGGGATCAGTATGGTTCTTGGACAGTGGTGCGTCTTTTCACATGACAAGAGATCGAGATTTGTTTTCTGATCTGGATGAGAAATATCTTGGAGTGCACATCGAGATGGGCGATGATGGTAGATACAGTGTGACCCTTATCGATACCATTTCTGTTGAGAGGGAGTCTGGTAAACCCTTCATATTGAAGGAAGTGATGCATGTTCCAGGATTGAAGAAGAATCTTATCTCTGTGGCGATGTTAGAAGACAAGGGATATGATGTTATCTTCAGCGAGGGAAAGGCTTTCCTGCGCAGTAACACAACTAGAGAAACCCGAAAGATAGGGGTTTGAGTCAAGAACCTTTATCAATTGCATGTAGATGGTTGTGCATCAATGGCATGCAAGGTAGAAGGAGTGGTGAGCCGGGATGATGGTGAGTTGTGGCACCAGAGATTGGGCCACCTTCACCATGGAGCTTTGAAGATACTGCAGCAGATTTCTGCTGGGCTTCCTAAAGGCACTCTTGCGCAGTCATATCAGTGCAAGGGGTGTACTTTGGGAAAATTTGTGAAAGCCACCTTTCACAATAAGGATAGTCGCGCCACGACGATCCTTGAGAGAATTCACACAGACGTGTGTGGACCTTTCTTAGTAGCTTCAACAGCAAAGCACAAGTACTATGTGATCTTTGTTGATGATTTCTCTCGAAAGTGCTGGATCTTCTTCATGTAGAGGAAGAGCGAGACATACTCAAAGTTTTGTGAGTTCAAAGCACTGGTCGAGAAGGAACCGGGGAAGAAGGTGAAGGCTCTTAGGAGCGACAATGGTGGTGAATTCATCTCTGGCGAGTTCAAGGACTTCTGCAGCGCAGAAGGGATTCCTAGAGAGCTCATAGCTCCCCATAACCCACAACAGAATGAGGTTGCTCAGCAGAAGAACAGAACGATTGTGGGTGCTGCATGGGCGATGTTGCATGATTAGGGCCTACCCCTTCACTTGTGGGCGGAGGCATGCAATACCACAGTATATGTGCAAAACCGTTGTCCTCACAAGATACTTGGCATGAGTACACCCGAGGAGGCTTATTCTGGTAAGAGGCCTGATGTTTCCCATTTAAGGATTTTTGGTTCTCCTGTTTACATGCATGTGATGAAGGATGCCAGGAAGAAGCTGGAGCCGACCGCAGAGGTTGGGATATTTGTGGGGTACACTGATACGCCCCACAACTATCGTGTGTATTTGCCAGACAGTGGTAAAACTGTTGTGCGACGGGATATAAAATTTCAGGAGGAGAAAGCCATGAAGTGTTCGCTTGAGGGGGAGCTACACTTGCATGCAGATGAGGAGCTATTAGTTCCTAAGG